>JAGDQP010039480.1:6544-17715 GCA_022664845.1 Lepisma saccharinum | reverse complement strand
CTATCGAATCCAGTGGTTCATGGGGGAAAGAAGGCCTAAACTTCATAAAAGAAATAGGTAAGCGTATCACACAATCATCTAGTGATGATAGAGTAAGCACCTTTCTTATCCAATGAATAAGCATGGCAATTCAAAGAGGTAATGTAGCTTCAGTCCAGGGAGCCATACCCAAAGGCAAGGAATTAGATGAGATATTCCTACTGTAATTTTGATTTATTTGACGGAATGTTTGTCACTATCCAAGTAGGTAACCGTTAACATGAAGCCTGAATGAAATGTGTCCTGAAGGAGCTGGACCATACATGGAGATGGAAGAGGTAGGAGTTTATGTGTTTGGCGGCAAATGAGAAAGCAGTTCATACAGACTTTTTCAATGATTTCGAAGACATAGTTGATGATGACTATCTGCAGTGATTGTGATGGTGGCCTTCCGAATCTTCTGAACGTAATTTCTTTGCCAGAAATTATGTTTCTATATATTTATATTTTTTATTAATTAAGTATATTTTATTACTATATTTTATATAAATTCAAATATTTATAAAAAGTAAACACGGTTATATGTTTAATGCTGTTCTTCGATTATATGATTGTTTCATGGAATTCCACTGAGTGATCATTCCGAAGATCCTGGGTGCGAAAACAGCTATCGACCATCCTTACTAAGGTTTCAACGTTTTCTTTCACTCAATCATAACAGGCAAATTCCCTAATGGCACATTAAACGTAGTCTTGTCCGACTCCTTACCGCTTCCTTTCCCCTACCCTATCCCGGCCTGAGGCATAAATTCCTTATGGCCATAAAATGAACATTCTAACTTGCCATGAATAGTGTCCAATATCAAAACAAATCACTTCTTTAATGGGCATTCCCGCAGCCATCATTGAAAAAATGGGACCAAAAAATTTCATGAAAAACTCATGGTCATGAAGAGTAATTAATCTTTCCCAAGTTGAAATAAAACAACTAACAGAATTATGCTTTCGCCCTCGGAGTTGCGGAGAGTTTAGCGCGATCCTCTCCTACGTGCGTGTTCATGAGTTCAATTTCCCCTGAGGGCTATTGAACGGAGTGTTTCGGAGCCCACTTTACCAAAACTGTAAGACTTGTCCTTAGAAGCTCATCAGCTCACTTATGACGTTAATAACAACTAAATCAATCAACGATTTTGATTTCAACCTAGTAATAAATAGTGTGTGTCCATAACTGGACAAAAACTGACTTTGCAGTACCAGTAATGGACACCCCTTGCTTTACATAACAGATCCAAGTTACAATTGGTTTGGTCATTTAAATACTCTAAGCCGAGACATTTCGTAATGGATTATAGTGCAGAACAACAAAAGTAATCGTTATTGTTATATCATGAATAAAACACGAAAGCTTTCACCTTAATCACTTGCTTAAAAGAGATGCATGGAAGAGTAGGTGAAACCATCAGCTTCAACATCATGTCAGAAACATGAGATGAAAGCAGTGACGAGCGAACAATGTTCAGTGTCTTCAAACCATACTATATTAAGTTTCCATGTAGGTGAAATGAGTATCACCCTTAGGAAAATCGTGTCTTAGACCTTTTCTTTTCAAGTGCCCATTACTTGTACACTGTCCATTACTGGTGAGTTTACCTTACATGATTTTCAGTTTTAAGAAAAGCCCCATTTACTGAGAGTCGTAGACGTGGAAAGGTTTAAATAGCTTTGGTAACGTTTTTCCCCAGTTTGGCAATTTTTTTCTATGTAAGACTTGCACATATGTTTCTTAGATTCTGATTATATACTCTTTTTCATTTCAGAGTAGGGCCCCAAAACAGTGTTAAAATAAAATAAATAGCAGTACAGAAAATATTAAAATAAACATTCGTAAGTAGAAGAAATAAATAACGGCAATTCTTCACCGGTTAAACATGAGCTAGTAGAAGTTCTGGCACTTTGTGGCTGGTAGGTCCTTTGGAGTGGGTTGTGAATTTATTGTCCTTGGAGAAGGTTAGTGGTTGTTCTCTGCGTGTTTTGAGGTGTGTAGGTAACCCAAGACTGTTAATTACGCAAAGCACATGAGAAGGGGGGTACCTGGTCGCTGTGACGTCATCATGCGTCCGTAGCTCAGTTGGTGGTCCTTGACGTTTGACGTCAGTATTGTGTTGCCAGACGTGTTGTTAGATAAGTCATGCGACGTTGCCCCATCTGTTGACCTGGTGATATGAGGTTATCTGTTGAGCTGGTGAGTCGTTGTCACAATCTGAGTCACGTTAGCGATTGCAAAATAAGATGGCGGCTGTATGAGACGTGGTATTCGATGAATAGATATCTGAAGATTCCCCCCTTTATGGATGAGCCCTTGATAACTTTAATGAGTGCCCTATATGATTGGGAAGCTGTGAGGAAAGAATGATTAAGAAATTTGAAAAATATTATTGCCTTTGATGTGTGTTTGAAAATGGCACCTTCTACTAGTGCGCCCCTGATAGCTTTAGTGGCCCTTACCCGTTTAGATGAGCCGCTTTCATGACTGGAAAAGTTGTAATGTGATAATGGTTAAGACATTTGAAAAATATTGTTACCTTCTATCGGTTTTAGACTACCAGCACTATTTCCCCCTCTGGACAATAAGGTCCTCTGACATGTTTTAGAAAGATTGAAGAGGACTTATGGTAGAGAAAAGGTGTATACTCTAAGTATGGAATTTAAATTGAAAAAATATAGATTATTTAAAAAGGCTCACCTTAATTTTGAATTCCTGGGGTAGAATGTAGGATTATTTTATTTTATTCATCTAAACAAAATTGTGTATGCAGAGAGAGAGAGAGAGAGAGGTAGCGAACACGGTCTTAACACTAAAAATATAGAAACGAGACTAAATGAAGAATTCTTTCTCTGATTTTCCGGAGACGAATCTAATATTTTTTGTTTTTTGAACGTTAAATAGATAAGAGTATTATCGTCATAGTTCTTTGTCTGCGTACACTACCTAAATGCGTCACTTGTTTTGGATCAACGTTTATGATTTGAACTTTTCTTATACAGAAGATAATAAGACCGCGTATGATGAGCTCACTTTACTAGCAACTTATAATTCTAGATTGGCTATCTGTTAAAGAAGGAAAAATACATTGATTATCAGCAGTGTTTGTTAGTCTGTAATGTTTTTTTTTCTCAGATAAACTAAACTTTTGTTTGAGATTTTTCCAGAAAATGACAAACAGGGATTGATTTAATTATTTTTGTTTGGTCATCCTCTGAAAACATCTTTCTGATATTGGAGTGACTATGTAATTCAAAGTTTGATGGCTGAAATGTTGTGTTGTACCAAGTGTACATAAACGAGTAAATAGTGGCTATGATATGTATGTATTGCGAGATGCTATCATAGTTTGCAAGAGGTCACTTTTCCTGTTGACAAAACTCTTGCTTAAGCGTTCTAACTTTGTCCTACATGAATCCCAAAAGTAAAATAATAGTTTGAATAAAGATATAGAAGTCATGCCCCTTAATGACAAATGTTTTTCGTTCAATCTACGTCAATTGTTATTTTTACATGATGTGTAGGGCGAAAGGTTTTTAGTTTCTGTATGGAGGATGCATAGTGTGCTTATAAGAGATTCCTATATAATGTAAAGATGATCGATTGAATTTTCATTCTTTGGTGTAAGATTGAAGTTGTTATATCGTACTGTGAGGGTATTTTTGTCTTCACTAGTTTTTCCTGGACGTCAGGTTTTGATATCAGCGTATTATTGTGTGGTGATTGTTGAAGGAAATTTCAATCAAAGGTAATTATTTTTTATCTAAAAAAATAGATTTGAGAGGACTTCATAAACTTATTATCTTAGCATTTTAAAGGGTTTGCAACAGTGCTTTTGCCGGACTTTAGTCTGCTAGTTTGAATTTGAATTCTTTTATTTATGTACTTTAGGCATCTAAGACTCAAGCCGGGGTAGAGGAGGGGAAAGGATTCAGGAAGGTATCGTCCACGGCCACCTATATTGAAGGTACCACCCCAGCATTTGCTTAATGTGACTGAGGAAAACCAAGGAAAATCCTGTCATAATGGTCGGTCGCTGGCATCGAACCCACGACCTATCGAATAATACGCGAATACTCTTTTCTTTTATTTATGATCTTTAGACTTTAGTGTGATGGTATAAATTTGAATTTGATTTCTTTTATTTATGGCCTTTAAGCATCTAAGGCTCAGGTCGGAGATAAAGGAGGGCAAAGGATTCAGGAAGGTGTTGGCCAGGACCTATATTGAAGGTGTCATCCGTGCATTTGCCTAAGCAGACTTGAAAATGAGTAATTAGAGTCAAGCACAGGTATTGGGATATTGAAAGATCGCTTTCTTGCTTGTAGTATATACACGGTTGTATTAGAATAGAGAAGTGTTAGGTTTCATTTTCAAGCCTGCTTGTATTGCTTGGAATTAAGCTGAGTAGCCAATTGAAACGCGTGGTCTAGTTTTATAATTGCGTGTTGTAACATGTATTTCAGATTGCTAGTCATCCAAATTGCAAGCAAGGCAAGCAGACTTGAAAATTAGTCCTTTGAGTTAAGCACAGGGTTTGAGATATTGAAAGAACGCTTTATTACTTGAAGTATATACACGATTGCATTAGAACAGAGAAGTGTTAGAGTTCATATTAAAACCTGGTTGCAATTAGCTTGAATAGTTAATTGAAAACGTGTGGTCATTTTACTCCTCTTGTATTATTTCAATTGTAAATAAGTAATTGAAAGGCAAGTTAGCGTTTGGAATTTAAATAACGTAAACCTAAAGCCTAATATTCATGAAAGTATGGGTTGCTTCCAATTTTGTAATTCTTTACTCGATGGAAATCTCTAGATATTTTCATTACAGACAATACTCGTACAAGTAGGATCAGCAAGTTGCCTAGTCTGTGTAGTAGGAGTAATTTTCAAACACGCTTGTGTATTGAAAATCGTATTAGGACACATTTTCAAACACGCTTACCTTGAGATGTGGGTATATAACCAATTGAAACACGTGGTAGGATACATTTTCAAACCCACTTGCATACTTCTAGAGTGAAGCATTCTCATGGGTTGGACAAATTGGGGGGTTGGAGGTTGAGTGTAACCTTCAGATAGTTTTTGGGACAGGACGGGAAGATTGGAGGTATAGTTGATGACAAGCTATTCTGTCAAACCTTTGTACTGTTTCTCAGAAGCACTTGCTTTATTTATACCTATGTATGACCCAGAGTGAAAATTAATTTTAGTGATTTCAGCAGAATCAATTAAACTGTTTTTTTAAATAACAGTAATGATGATTAAATAACTTTCTTTCTTTTTTAGATTTTGAAAAAAGAAAGTGAAGATTACAGTGTTCTGCTCCTTCTTCTTCTAACTGAGCGAAAGTTGAATTAAAGGTAATTTGATTTCTTTTATCAACATTAAATGTGAAGATTGTGTTCTGATCCTTCTTCTAGCTAAGCGAAGGTAAAACTAAAGGTAATTTTATTTCTTTTATCAAAATTAAATGTGAATAGTAAAAATTAAGGTATTCGTACTCTATCGTTAGTGTATCCAGAGTACATTAGTGGGATATCCCTTTTTTCACAAAAATGATGTGAAAGGATGATTGTTAATATTATGGATTGTCAGTGTAGGATGTGTGTGAAGTTAAGATGTGAATGGAGGAATAATAATTACTTATTTTTTCTTTTCACATTTCAAATTGGACCTTTCCAAGGAGAAAGTTCGCAAATTTTGCTGAAAAAAGCAAATATTTGATTTAAGGTACGCAGATTTTTTATAAAGAAATGTTCTTCCATGATGGATCTTTATTTTTAAAAAAGTGCTTTTCCCAATAGTGAGATTTTTATAAAAAATGTGGTTGGCCCAACAGTAATTTTTTTATTAAAAAAAATATGGTTGGCCCAACGGTAAAAAAATGTGGTTGGCACCAAGGTAAGAAAATTAGCTTGGCACAATGGTGAGATTTTTATAAAAAATTTGGTTGGTCCAACAGAATTTTTTTATAAAAAATATGGTTGGCCCAATGGTAAGAAAATGTGTTTGGCCCAACGGTAAGAAAATGTGCTTGGCTCGATGAGAAATTTTTATAAAAATATGTTTGGCGCAACGGAAAGAAAATATCCTTGGCCCCACGTAAGAAAATGTGCTTGACCCAATAGTGAGATTTTTATAAAAAATGTAGTTGGCCCAACAGTAAAGTTTTTTTAAAAATGTGGTAAGCTCAGCGATAAGAAAATGTGGTTGGCCCAATTTGCGAGACTTAATGTTGCTTCATCGTTGTTTCAAGTGAGTCATTGCAGCTGAGTTCTTGTTTCATGAAGGATTTTAAATGAATGTTGGGTAAGGTTGTTTTATATGATGGTTCAGCCTTGTTTCATGTAAATAATGGATCGATGGCATTGCATTCAGATTTTTGTAAGTGCATAGTAGCTCAAGATTGTTGTTTCATGCAGGAGTGTATGTTGTTCCATGTGAATCTTTGTAAAAGATTGTTAGTCCAATATCGTTTTTATAATTGAATGTGATATTTTATGATGAAGCTTGAGTAAAGAGGATATGAAAAAGGAAGATTAACTCTCAATTCTAAAGTACTCAGTCATACTCTTTCTAAAGTACTCAGTCATACTTTTTCTACAGTATTTGTTGCTATGTAGTAGGCATGATATATTCTTATTGAATTAATTGATCAGTGAAGGAAGAATAATACTAATTTATTGTTGTTTAAAATTTCAGCTTTATGACCAATCTTATGAATGCTGCAGGTAGTCTTTGGAGAGGAGAAGCTGAAAAAGGATATGGCGACAGGGAGAGGATGCTCAAGACACGGGACGAGGTGTGTAGTTATCGAGCGAAGGGTGTTATCCATTATCCTGCAATCTATTTTCTTTCATTCACATACTTTGTGACCAATCTAAATAGGATGTAAACATGTATGAAGCCATTTTAGCCAGATGCGAGAGCAAGGAGGATTTTATTTATTTAGTAGTGGGGGATTTTTTGTAGATCGTAAATTGTACGATAAGACTGGCAGCACTATTGTATATTACTAGATTTAGTAGTTGTGTAAGGAGGGAGAGTACTTCAACCTATAGTGGCTATGCTTTTATACTTAACACCTGATGTGGAGAGTGCTAATTCAGAGCTTTGTGTTCGTGCAAACGAAGATGAATCTCTAACCATCATTCCTCGCAGAAGGTTTCTCCCTCCTTTCTTATTCACTGTACCTTCTAGTATAAATAAAACTACCGGCCAATCTAGTCATTTTGTGACTAGTACTGGTGCTTGCACCACCACCACAACCTCTTTAGCGAACACATTGACTTGTGTTCTTCCCAATTACACTGTATATTGTACCACCACCGGAATCTGTTTCCCTACTATTTCCACTTCATCTAGTCTCATGCCAGCACGTGTTGCTATTCCTACCACTTTCAATGTCCACATGGCACCACCAGCACCTGCTTCTATTCCTAGTGCTTCCACTTACTCGGCGCTGATACCACCACCAGCTGCTGTTCGTAGTACTTTACCCCTAACCATCCTCTCCCTCTCACTTCTCTTACTAATATGCCAAGTACGTCATTAACTGCTGATTTAATAGCACCAGCCATGCAGACTCTCGCAGAGTTGATAGCAAAAGTTTGAACGGGGATTTAGAGTGAAAGTGGATATGCATTCTCAACCGCATAATGTTTTGGAAATGTCGCCGGCGGGGGATGGGTATGCAATGAAATTGTTGATTTTTTGAGTTAGATGGGGTTATTTTTAATGATATCGCTAAGATGGAAATGGAAGATGAGAGTAATGGGGTGAATTAGAATGCCCATCACCAGCTGCAAAGATCAATGGAAAATATGTTTGAAGCTATATCCCGCCGTAATCGAAAATATAGTAGATTACCTTTAAATGGAGTAGAGGTTACCATACGCTTTCGAGAGCTGGGTCGAATTTTAAACCTAGAACAGTATATTGTTTACTTTCTCGCTCGAACAAGTATTGTCTGATATGGACCAAGATAGTTTTGTTGGCTTTTCCATTGACAGTTCGAACGACACCCTCGGGCCCGTTTATATTTCATGGAGAAAACATCCATATATGACAGTTGAGCATATTCTTTTCACTTTGGAAAATATTTTGAACTCCAACGAAGTATTTCTCCCTGCTGAAGGAATTACGATCAAATGCCATATAACGGACCCGATACGTGGACAGGGCCGAAAGGATGACAAAAAGTATCTCCCACTGGAGGAGTATTACAAAAATATATAATTTTTGTTCCGAGTTTTTCTGGCGATGGGAGCTATGATTGACTCCCCCGAGCTCTATGTCTGGCTCGAAGTAGAGCAAATCAGACAAGATACATTACCTATAAAATGCGAAATGACTCAGAAAGATGGATTATGGAAGGAAAAACGTTATCTGAAGATGCAGGTGTTGACTTGAAAGTGAAAATCGTGGGGTATTGATGAATTGGACAAGTTCGAAATGCATTTTGAGGATGAGTATCAAATTGTATATGCAATGTATGGGGTGGAGAGTACTATTTCTAGGAAACAGATCACCACTATGAGGTAATTTCTTGTATACCATCCTTTCTAGGTAAAAGGGGGTATTGTCCTGATTGCCTTACTCCCTATTATAATCGTGAAGAGCATAGGTGTGAGTATCAATGTGAAATGTGTGAGAGGAGACATATTGTTACCGATAACGATGATGAAGGTAATATTAAATGCAATGATTGCTTGAGAACATTTCCTAATCTTTCTTCCAATCGCACTCATAGCGAGAAAGAGAATGGTAGGTTCCTATGTTACTACGTGAAACTTTGAACGAAGTGTGGAGCTAAAATTGATTCTCGAAAGCTAATCATGTTTGTGGGAAACGTTATTGTAATCTCTGTCTGACGCATGTGGAACCGACACACTTTTGTTTTGTTAAGAAAATACGGAAGAATCATATCAAAAACTTCTTGTACGTTGTTTACGATGTAGGAACCCAACTACTTGGAGAGAATGAAAAGGGGGAAAGTGAGCATCGCCCAAAACTAATTTGTGCTTCCCACCACTGTCATGAATGTAAGGACAGGGATGTAGAGTATAAATGTTTTGTATGTGGTAATGTACAAGGTGATAGAGACTGTATTTTATGACATTTATCATTCACGTTCTGTCAAGGTCCAAGGTTTGAGAGAGTGGTGGGATACTTTACTAGTAGCGAGGGATGTTATCGAAAAACAATACTATTCCCCTAATATTATTGCACAAGTACAAAAGTTTATTCAATTATCAGCGGGGAATATTTATTTTAAGGACAGCTTTTTGCTTTTAGGGGAAGAGTTATCTAAATTACCGAAAACCATGGGATTACAAGGTCTTTGGAAGGGTGATTTTCACTTTTTATGTAATACAAGAGGAAACGAGATCTATGGCGGACCATGTCATATTATCGATTTTTATGTCCTGGATTCCAAATCCGAGGGAGGAAGGAAGGCTCTTCTTAACTGGTATGATACGGTTAAATAATCAACGTTCAACATGCAGAAAGAAATGCTCCAGTATTGCAAGAACGACGTATTCATCCTTATACAAGATGTGATTAAGTTTCCGAATCTTATTCAAGAGAAATTAGGTGCCATTCAATGTTTTCTCAAGACCTGTACCATTGCAGCCTGTACTATGCAATGTTTCAGGTCTTTATACTTAGCAGAGAATTCCACCCCCGTCATTTCTCCAATGAAGTTTCTTATAGTAACAAGGTTTAACAGTGCATGAAGTATTTGGAGTCTTTAGATAAAAATGTTTCCATTCGAACTATTGCTAAGGGGGGCGAAGTTATATTTGGTAAATATAAATTGGATGGTTATGACGAGAAAAATAGTACGGCCTGTGAGTACTATGGATGCTATTGGTATGGCCATACCTGTATTCAACAGCTTCGTTATCATCATTTGGATGACGAAGAAAAAATAAAGTTGCAAAACAGATATAAGGCAAGAAAGATTGGAAAACAATATTTGGAAATATGTGGTATAAAGGTTATTGAAATCTGGGAATGTGAATGGAATGAGCAGTACGAAATTCTCCTCACAATCAGGATTTCATTAAAACGTAATGTGGTTGAATTGAAGGTTTTCTTATTCCTAAGGAAAGTTTCAAGGGAGAGAGAATTGAATGTTTTCGTGCATTGCATGAATAGAAAGATGATGAAAACATTCGATATGTAGATGTTACTTCTCTCTATCCATGGGTAATGTCGAGAAAGCTTCTTCCTACTGGGAAGCCTATTATTCACGTGGAGAAGGAATCCCGCATCCGAAAGCTGTGCATTGTGTTGTATTCTGTAATGCTTTAGCTCCACAAAATTTAGACATTCCCATTCTTCTGTACAATGCAAACAAACGATCAGTTTTTGGTCTTTGTATGGAACGCATGGAGAAAGAGGAATGTAATCATGATGGGCAACAACGGAGCTTCATCGGTGCATTTTGCACTCCCGAATTACATGAAGCTATTGAAAAAGGGCTACAAAGTCCTTAAAACGTATAAAATTTGAGAGAGTAAAATGGCCGAGGGAGTTTTCAAGGACTGTGTAAATAATTTCCTGAAAATGAAGCAAGAAGCTAGTGACTTTCCCTCTGAATGTAAGACTGAGGAGGAAAAACAGTCTTACATTCGAGATTATGCTCAACATGAAGGAATAACGCTTGAGTATAATAAAATTAGTTATAATCCTGGCCTAAGGTATATCGCTAAACTAGTTTTAAATTCTCTGTTTGGGAAGTGAGGGCAGAGAACGAAGTTACCTCAAACCAGGGTAGTATCTGATGCCCACTCATTTTTAGAAATCATTAGAGCTCCACATTTACAAGTCCAATGCGTTGTTCCTATTGGGCACAGTAATCTCGTAGTAACATATGAAGACGTACAAAAGATATATGGACCATATTAGTTTTCCAATCCGATTTAGCTGCTTTTATTATATCATCCTGGGAAAGACTTAGACTTAATGAACTGTTGGATACTGTTGGCATTGAATGTATTTATATGGTGGCATGACTGTGATGTATAGGCAAAAAATAAATGAAGCACTCAGGTTGCCTACTGGGAACGATTTGGGTGAATTTACTGAAGAGACCGAACCAGAAAGGGAGATTCAGAAATTCGTGGGGTTAGGGA
>JAGDQP010039479.1:3771-17715 GCA_022664845.1 Lepisma saccharinum | reverse complement strand
GTATATAGACGAGCAAACTACTGTATGCAAATTAATTATAGCATAAACTATAATTTGTGATTCACTTTATGAGCGCGATATTATGGTCTTTAACATTACATGAATGCACAATCAGGAGTGTATCTCATGTATTACATGACACAAAGCAGGGAAGTTCGTTGATTTACATGTGTAGATGTTACGATTAATTACAAGAAGCAAGACATCAAACTGAGAATGCATGCCCTGAGGACAAAAAAGTAAGTGCTCTGTTAATTTCCTTTTCTTTTCTTTTGTAAATTCAAAGCGTAAATGTAAAATTAGATGTGGTCTGAGGGGTGCTTATTTTAACTCCAGTTGAGTGAACATCACTAAAAGACCAGTAGCAAATTTTTCCACTTTGTCTCTCACAATTTTTCGCAACATGCAACTCATATTTATGAAAAAGATACATTGTAGATTTTTTTAAAAACTCTTGCCGAAAAAATTCACGCTAACCTGGTAACTGACAAGATGGAAATTTTCAGTAATATTCTTGACGTAATCCTTCAGATTCTAAGCTTATTTTAAACAAAGAATTCTCACAATTTGTTTCCATAATTTTTGTCTTTTTCAGCTTCTTTTGGTTACCGGTAAGAATACACGGAAGTACAATTTTGATTGACAACAAGTATACTTAAGAATGGATACTAAATTTGGCTGAATAATCTATAACTAAAGATCGTAGATTTATTTATCTGCAAATATTCAGCAAGTTCTCTAAACTAAACGCTAGGTGCATTCATAGGTGCCGACTTGAAGAAAATATTGGGGGGGGGGGAAGAAAAATTTAAAACCGGCAAACAGATGAAAGCTGTTTTAGCTAATCTTTCCTGAATAACGATATTTTCAGTATCTTATGGGGAATCTTGTCCATTTCCAAAGAGCTGGTCAAGTCACTTTTGGGTCGGCTCTACGCAGGATTTCCGCCAGGATTTATCAGTTTGGGGGTGGGTGGGTGTAAAGTCAAAATTGTGAGGGTGTAAGTGAAGTTTTGTACGGTTTCTTTCGAGTTTTCACAGCAAAAAATTTAAAGTTGTCGAGACTTTGGGGGGTAAACACCTCCTATAAGGGGGAGGGGCTGGCGGAATCACTGGCTCTACGTCATGGTTGATCCCAGGCACGTCCTCAGACTTCTGAGTCGGCAAAATGTTCTCTGCGATGGCATTATCATCGAAAAAAAAATTGAACTTTACAAACTCTGATAGAACTTTAGTTTTGTTTTTAGAACGTCAACTACTGAATCTATGCTTTCGATTTTTTGTTTTAAGATTTCATATCCAGGAACATGGTGTCGTCAGAGCTGCAAAAACCCCTATGCGGCATTTTTGTACTTTTTCGTGTTTTGGTACCAGTTTATAGTTATGTGTACTGTGCATACTTTCGAAAACTGCTATGTGGAAATAACTTTTAGTTGTTTTTAGATGTAACAACTTTTCAATATCTAAACTGTATTCTAGATACTCGGATATTCTAGATATTCCAGAAACCCGTTCTTTGACCTTCCTGAAAAATTCATATTTGCCACATAGGGGATTTTGCAGTTCTAAGACGATATATATTTGCGTGAAATCACCCTATTTCTGTCAATGGCGTCTTTAGAAAAGTTGGCAAAATCACTGATGTTGCTTGCACCAGTAACAAACTGCTCTGCTTTGACCATGAATTTATCAACTGTTGATTGAAATCGAGTAGATATTTATTCTACACATGTATTAATTACAACATAAAAATTTTGATAATAAAATTCCTTTGGAGACTTGAACGGACGAGTACTTGTTCTGTTTCTTGGAATTGATTTTTTAAAATTTAACTTTAAGACCTTTAGGCAACTTTGGCTGAGGTCGGATGGATAATGATGGGATGAATTGTTGGAATGAAGAAAGTGGAAGGAAACGGGAGATTCCCGAGAAAACCCACGCACACGGTGTTTGTCCACCACAAAGCTTACATGGCATGAGCAGGGATCGATCCGAAGCCCCCTAACACCAGAAGTGAGCGCTTTACCAATTGAGCCACAGCGACCCCTCCTGTTTCTTTGGAAATTCATCTGTTGCGTTGTAGCTGTGGCTCCAAGGAGCTGTGTGGTTTTCTGCTGGGTTACAGAATTTATTTTCTCCTAAAATTGCTTCAAATTGTGTCCTCATAGATCTTAGAACTTGCTTAAGTCATACACGACGCTTCTTTCATCACGAAAAATTTCGCTTCGTTTACCCTATCAATGTTTTTAAGAACCCTACACAAGACAAACAAATTAAAGTAAAAGTGAAACATCTCTCACCGAATTTCAAACCCATGCGCTTTAGCTCCTGTATCGGATTTCTCTATCTCTGAAAGCTTTGGCACTAATCATTCAATTTCATTTCTCTGTGATTGATGAGGCAAGACGAAAAGGACTGAATTCTGAGTGTACCATCATATTGTCGTAGGTTTACAGATGACCCAGCACCGTTTTCAACCTAATCATTTTAAAAATTCCGAGCCTCTTTTGGTAAATGCCTGATGGAAACTATTACTTCTTGTATAACAATTAAATTTGAAACATTTCGGCATCCAGTCACGTTCTTAATCATATCTGTATTGTGAGATTAGTTTCGACAAATATTTCAATATTTTAAAGGGAAGTGAGATTTATGTGTTAACTTCTACCTCGCTTAATGTTAAAGCGACGTAGCCTTGCTTCAATTCATAGCACTTGGAATCCTAAATCAGTACATTTGTGAGAAGGAAAAATATACAGATAGAGAGGAAGAGTCGATAAAGATTACATAAACGGACAGATAGACTAGATTTTCAGACAAATGTATATAGGCAGCTATACAAAGATAACATTTTTCTAAGGTTTATTTAAGGTTTAAGCTTACTCGCTCTTTATTGAATCACTACTATAGGCATTTATTTTTGGAGTTTTATTTACGACTTTTATACATCTATAGTTCAGGACAGAGTTAAATTATAAGTTATAGGCAAGCAATACACTTGCATTTTAATTTGAATTAATATACGTATTATTTAATACATTGAAAGACATTGTGAAAAAAAAGTATCGAAAATAAAAATCGAATATCAAGTGTCGAAGGTTAGAAATAAGTATCGGGGATATCGACAAAATCATGGTACCGACCCATCTCTATTCGTTGAGATATAAGATTCTAGAAATGTAGAGGAAGAAATTATTCGTAAAGGTGTGAGAAATATCGAGTATTGAATGAAAGCATTCGTACACACACACAAAACGAATCGAGACAGAAAAGTATTCTCTTTCAGCCTCTCACCCCATCCTATATTTTTTTTTTCGGACTCACTTTGCGTTATGTTGAGGAAATAAATAAATAAGCAGGTAACCAAAATTCAAACAATAATTTTCTTTCTCTGAATCATGAAGAACGGTACTTCTTCGAGTGACGCTGACAAATGACTCTGTTAGCGGCACTCTATGTATTCAACTAATTTCGGATCTGGCGAACTAAAAGCCCGATTTTGATGCTTGAACTTGCATTTAAAAGGTCTTTGCTTTACTAAAACACAGAAAAAAAATGGGTCGGTAGAGCTTCCCTGGTACCCTCTAGGACGGTTCGAAGAAAAATTCAGAATTTTACTTCTCTGATGATAGCACTGACCCCAGACCATATCAACGGCAGAAACTTTGGGATCGTAATCTACGCTTCAAACGCTGTATAACACGTCAAAATCGGTGAAGGGGCTCAAAAGTTGTGACATTTTTAGCTCAATCACAGAATTGTCAGAAATTATAGAAAAGTTTGTCTGTCTTTTTGTTTTAACCCCAAATGTGTGATAACAGGGGGTTTTGCGGGTCAATTGCGGGCTTCGTATTGGCAAATTGATGCTTATAATTTTTTGAATGAGTTGCCGTTTTCGAGATACGGAGCCTACCTACCATGGTCCAAAATTGATATATTGTATGAAGACTATGCACTTTTTGTTTAACAGACAGCCTTACAAAATAAGTGATATCAGTATAAAAACCCTTTCGGGGGTAAAGGTAAGAGTGACGCAAGAATTCTACTCACAAAAGAAGTGATATCCATTTTGCGAGTGATTTTCCTTCTGTCACTATGGCGGAAGGAAGAATACTAAACATGTTAATTTTATTACAAAGGAAACACTTCCAGCACAGTGACACAAAGAAGCTCACTCGCAAAATGGATATCACTTCTTTTGTGAGTAGAATTCTTGCGTCACTCTTCCCTTTACCCCGAAAGAATTTGTATGCTGATATAAAATACTGCTATATACAATTATTGAGTATTCAAAAGGAAAATACTTTGAAGGAACTTTCCTGTTTTCATATATTGGAGAGAAGCCGACTGAAAATAAAAGACCAATTGGTAAGAAATTTTATTGTCCTTCGGTTTTTCGCCCGTCTAGCATGGTCTCTTCTACACCAAAAATGGAGTGCCTTGCCTCAAGTTTCAGGGACATTCGTGGATTTCTTTCTTTATTGTCGATTTCCCTGTCCCTTGGCTTAGGGGTGATATCCACCCCCACTCCCCACCCCAAGGTACATACATACGGATACCCACATACCGTCATAAAATAAGAAGATGCACAATTTGTAATATCGGTCAAATTTGCGTGAAAAGAAGAGGGAAAAGAAAGGACTCATGGCGGATATACAATGCTGATTTTATGAGGTTAGAAACTACAAAACAACCGCTAGTCCATCCTTAAAAATACACCATATAATAAATAACACTTGGTTTCCTAATATTTTCGGTGTGACAGTGACAAAGCGAGCGAACAATTTGCCTTGCCTGGTTGTGTCTATAAGTATTAACTTTTACAATTTTAAATTTTAAAGAAGACGGCTTCTACTCTGTAAAACAAAGTTGTAAAGAACTGCATACAGTAGAGCTCGGTTATAACGACATCCAAGGGACTTGAAAAATTGTTTCGTTATAACCGAATGTCATTGTAACTGAGGTTTATGCAGTTATGAGGAATATGTTAATTTTTTAATTTGAATTTTATTTATGGCTTTTAGGCATCTAAGGATAGCGGTCTCTGCCAGGGCCTATGTTGAAGGTGCCATACCGGCATTTACCTGGTATGACTGAGTAAAAATCCCTGGAAAAATCTAAGTCAGGTTGATTGGCCACTGGGATCGAACCCACGACGTCCTGAATGCTGCGCCAACGCTCTACGACTGAACTACGGCGGATCGATGAGGAATATGTTAATACCACAGAATACGTGACGCTATAAGATAAGATAATATTTATTGCATTCTTTTTACCATAAATATTACAAAAAATTTAAAAATGGCAAAGAACATGTCAACTTGTATAAATAAATAAATCACAGCCATATTCAATCAACTTGTATACAAGCATACAAATTAAAATTACCGTATAAACATATCATACACAGGAACTAATTGTATACATGTAGATTTAATCTTTGTTACTGTTTAGATATTCTTCTACGGAACAGTAGCAACCTTGGGACAAAAGGTTTTTAGCAGCACTCCCAAACTGTGTATGACTACTTATATTTCGTATGCTAACAGATAGTTTGTTATACAGGGTTATACCAACATAAAAATGAGATTTACCAAAAAGAGATGTTCTATGTAATAGTAACTGTAAATTATATCTATTGCAAGTAACGTATTGGTGTAAATCAGAGTTCTTTTTATATCTGTGCAAATTCTTTTTAACGAAATTTAAAACCTCATATATATAAATACAAGGAACTAACTGTAAGTACATTTAACTTTGGGAATAGCTTGCTGCAACTGCTACGAAATGGAGCGTTACCTATACTTATAAAAAAAATATTAAAAATTATTAGGCTTCAAATAATTTTTAATAAGTTATGAGAAGAACCCCAAAAAGCAATACCGTATTTTATTTGAGAGTAGAATATGGCATAATACAGAGAAAGATGGTTTGTTTATCCAAAATCATAACCAAGATCGGATAATGAAAACATAGGTTGAAAGTTTAGCGCATAGTGCGGTAATGTGTTTGTACCAAGAAAGCTTCTCGTCCAGTTGCATGCCGCGAAATTTAACTGATTCAACACACTCCGTGATGTGGTCATTTATGATTAATTGTGGATAAGGTGTAGGAGTTGAAGATAAATGAAAAAGAAGACATTTTTATTTTACTGTATTTAGAAGCAAATTGTTGTGATGAAACCATTGTTCAAGCTGAGAGGCAGTAGCGTTTATTTTCTCTTGTAATTGATTTATATTGTTAGCTTTGATTATGATATTGGTATCATCCGCATACAGAACTAGTTTACCTACTGATATATTGATAGGTAAACCATTGATGTAAATCAGAAAAAGTAGTAGCCCCAAGACTGAACCTTGTGGAACACCAATTTCCATAGGTCTGGGCCTCGAAGTAGTTTTGCAATATGTTGATTTATTACTATAAGCAACTTCGACTATAGGCAAGGTATCGTTATAACCGATGTCGCTATAAGCGAGGTACACTGTATTTAAGATCAAATTATACAAAATTATTTTAAGTGTTTAAGATAGAAATAGATAATACAGTAGAACAGTTAAACGATAGAAAACATATATAAGTATCTATATATTACTCCTGATTACATATGTATCATTTGCATTGTCCCAAATAACACAGGATATCCCAGGCAAATCGGATTTAGATCCACAATATGCGATTAATGTCCCATAATATTTGGAATCAAATAATAATATTCCTAGGATACTCTTTTTAGAATATTAAAATAAAAGCGTGGGTTGGAGTTTCAGGAATATTCCGACAATGTCTCCCAAAAAAGAATAATCGTTCTCGACACATTCGTAGAATATACTTGGAACATCTCCAGGAATATCCTTATGATATGCAATCATTCTTTACATTCAGATATTCGTAAAATATTCTACGCATAATACCAAGAATATCGTAGAATATCCTTGGGATATTCCTAGCATATTCCTAGAATGTAAATGTGCTGTGTGAGGTAGATCTATGTTGAAGAAAGTACCAAGTACCCAAGGTCAAAAATAAATATCAGTATCGAGCATCGAGAAATTCTCCTGGTATCGATCTATCTCTATTTTTAAACATTTCAATATCGACATATCTCAAGTTTTCTGAGGTAAATAAAACTCGTACAAGAAGTTGGAATGGGAATTTTGTACGGAAGAAGACGAACCACACTAATATTTTCAAATCGTACAGTTTTATGTCTTACTATTTAATTAGTGGTAATTTGAATCTGTATATTTTTCATCTCACATCAGATTTCTTTTTCTAATCTATAACTTTCTTTCTTTACATGTTTTTTTATTGAATATATTGTTTGTTCTAAGTTGAACATATTTTACGATATTTCAGCAAGAAAGCAATATGAGATCCCATCTCAATGAATGGATAGAGAGAGAGAAAAAAAAGATAAATTAACAAATGAAACAGTACAATGATTATTTTAATACACTGGAAAGTTTACCCACAGAAGCGTACACGAGTAAAGTAAATAAATAAACTCTGCATTTCTCCGAAAATTAACAAAAGATCAGTGAGGAGAAAAAAAACCTTGAAACAATAGAATAATGAAACCTTGCCCATGTTAGATTTTTAACAAAAGGAGAAACATATTTCTTCATTATATACTGTGTATGGGTGGGAACGGGAAACAAAGGTATATTTCGATGTACATACCAAATCAAGTTCCTAAAAAAAAGGGGAGCGAATATTAATTATATTTACGGTCGATCACCTAACTGACTTACCCAAAGTTTGAAGACTAAATAGACCAAAGAGCTAATTAATTACACACATAAAGCAAATTATTGATATTCCCGATATGATGATGCTGTTGCTCCCGGGTGCCGCCAAAACAGTTTCGAGTTAACGTGACATTGAATCCACAAGGTTCTGAGGTACTCTGTGGCAGGCACGTACCCAGATTTTTTTTGTTAGGGGGTGAAATTTGCGTAAAATGCATATAATTTTGCCAAAATGATACAAATTTCACAAAAAAATCTTAATTTGGGGGGGTCCGTACCTCCAGGACCCCCCCTCTGTGTAGTGCGTACGTTTCTCCTCTACGGTATCTAGTACCAGAGTCTTATTATTAGAATTCAGGTGTGAGATGGGGTCGCCGCTGATAGGACTCGTAGTTTCAGCATATTCTAAAGATGCTATGCGGGATTTATATCAGGAGGATATTGAGGCCTGGTCAACAACTCAGACTCTTGATTTTGTTCTAACAATTTACGAATGATTCGTGCATTGTGCTTTATCCTGTTGGAAGACAGCACTCGCTGCGTAGAAAATCAGTGATATGAAGGCACCAACATGCCCTGCAAAAAGGTTCGTATAGTTGTTGGCCGAAAATTTGGTATAGAATGAGTGCACGTAAAAATTTCTTGCAGAACATATAATTTCCTCAAATGCACATTAAATGCTAAAAATCAAGACCCTAGTTTAAAAAAAAACGATTCAAATATATTCCCAAAATTTTAATAGAATCAACATTAATTAACCCGATAACATCACATGAAAGAAAACAATTAAAACCACTATAAATCTTGACTGAAGATTAGGGTAACCTTTTATTTATCCAGATGTCCAGTTAATGTAAGTTTTAAATTTCTTTCAGCTCAAAAGTAGCCTCTGAAAACATGATGCATAACAAACAGTGAAGTCTTTCCATTCTTAGAAACTACTTTTACAACGCCTTACGGTTACAAACAGTCAGAGCACTTTGCTATGTCCATAGGAGAATAATGGTGATGTATCATCCCGATATTCGCCTTGTGGGAGTGAAATAAATGTGGAAAAAAGACAGTATGGTTGCGTTAGCAAATTGCGAAATTATAATAAGTGTTTATCCACAGTCGTCGACAGTAACAACTACACGACGTATCTTCCTAATTTGAAAGTTATTAGCTATTTTGTTGGTACACGTGCTTCTCATTCTTAGTACGGTAATCCATCTTAACCAACTCTTAAAACTAAATTCAACTGCATTTTAGTAGCTACAAAAATCGGATAGACAGTTTAATTTGAGACTTGCTGGAAATTACTGTCCACATAAAATAACGTGACGAAGTTGGTCTTTCTACAGATTTCTCTGGAGTTTGTTTGCTTCTGGTTTTTTACGAAAGGCAGAGTTTAATACTTACATTTACGTCACCTTTACTCGTTTACGCAGCAATGAAATCCACCCCCTCTTCACTCTATAATCAGTAAGAAGAAATCTATCGCCATACAAGCACGTATCTAGAACGAAAGTGGCACGCCAAGCCTACGATATAAGACATTGGAAGTGTTAGTTTATCCGTCAGTTTGATGTGTTTTCTGTGCGTGTGGAAGTACCATTTTACAGAGTGTTTTGTTTGCTGGTGGTGACTGACTGTATGGAGACAACTGGATTGAACAACTTCCCAACGATGCGTACGGCGTGTACGTACAATAACTGTCATGGTTTGTTACCACTGGAAGGGTGATATTTTTCCCCATGTTTATAGACGTACTAGACGAGAGGGTCACAAAATAGCTTTTTCCGTCTCCGACTACGAACTTATACCAGTCGTAAATTGTGTGTTTTGGAGGTTCCGTCGGTACTTTATTGGGATATTTCTATGGACAACTAAACAGGATTTGCACTCGCTATAACCCAACCCACCTCTGTGGTTGATGCTATTGCATTGTCTCCGGGTCTCTCTGCTTCTATCTCTCTCTCTTGTCTCCTTTCAAGCTCTGTTTATCGTTATTTTGTGTGGTGTGTTTGTTTCCGACATAAAGTGGACGCGATCGATTTCCACACCTCTATTTGGGAGAATTTAAGAATGTTCTGTCGCGACTTTTAAAGCGTCTACTTTCACTCAATGAGGTATCATATCTGTACCTGAATGAAGTATAATATTGAACACATCGCTCGAGTTTTGTCCCTTTCTCAATTGTTGCACTATTCCCCCCCACCCTCTCTCCCGAGCCGCCGTAGCTCAGTGCTACAGCGTTGGCGTAGCGTTCGGGAGGTCGTGGGTTTGATTCCAGCGCTGAACATCCTGACTGAGGGTTTTCCAGGGTTTTTCCTCAGTCACACCAGGTAAATGCCGGGATGGGACCTTCAACACAGGTCCTGAATTCTATCCTCTCCCCTATCCCAGTCTGATCCTTAGATGATTAAAGACCATAAATACAATATAATACAATTCAATTCAATTCTCTCTCTCGTAGAAGTTTTTTTTGTTGTTGTTGTTTTTGGATAATAATTCATTATTTTGTGGAACAACAACGCCTCTTAAATGCGAGGCCATTAACAAGATATTATGAAATATCGTAATTGTGGCCTAAGCGAGTCACACGTTTGAGACATGATGTCATTTGGTGAACACTCTCATGGGGAAAGAGATGGGGAAGATAATGACCAGGACCTTATTTGATGCAGTATTCGCATGACAAAATTAAGGAAAACCCTGGAAACCCGCAGTTAGAACGGTTGACAACGGGATTTGAACCCATGCAGCTCCAGGGACGATCAGAAGTGGGTATACAAGCGTTCCCTTGACTCTCTGGTCATATTTGATTGAGGGGTTTATGGTAATTACTTTTTAATAACATACATTTGTACAGAGGCGTTTGTTGTCTTATATCGTCTCATCTTTTCTCAGGAGTAATGTTTTGTTAGCAGAGTACAGCATTCAAGAAAAAAAAAATGACAAAAGCGGTCAGATCTATAACTGAAAGGGTTAGTGGAAAACTGGAGAATCCCGCAAACATTAAATGAATTAGGGTATTAAATACGTGATAGATAACGGTCTGCTCGCTCCGCCATTATATAGCAGATGGTGTAAGCGTACCTACTGCACAGCTAACTCCACTTCGACAGAAATGAGTGATATCCCTTCTCCACTAAGCCCTTCAATTATAAATATCTTCTTGTCATTCAGTTGTAAGGTGAGATATCTGAGAGAGAGAGAGAAAAAAAAGAAACTTCCCGGAAACTATAAGGACAATTGGTCAGTTAAAATTACCATCATGAGCTGCCGAACCCAGTCTGATTCGCCGGTTAGTCGCGATTTAGATCAGGGAACTACGTCGGCTAGGTAATTAATCTCAATGAACTAACAGACTATTATATTTTATTGACCAATAGTGTTCAACCAGAGTAACAGATTCTGTAAGAAAATATTACCTCTCTTCGAGGTCTTGCTTTTCCTTTCCCCTTTTAATCTAAATTTTTCTTCCATGTGTTCATAAGTATAATTCTTCTTCTTCTTCTTTATCTTCAATTGCATTCTTCATCAAATATAATTTCCACGTTAAGAATGTCATCAACAGTTCATTTCCTCATCATTACATAATTTCTCAATTATTTATTCATCGAGCCAGAGGAAAATTATCCATGTTATGTATCGAACAAGAAATCATATTACGTAAATAAATTCCTTTTCTTGAATTTGCAACTTTATAACTTGATCGTATTTTATATAAGTAATTTATATTCTATGGTCTGGATACATGTTATGTTTGATTCAAACCCCTTCACATGGCTAAGGGGCAGGTGTTCCTTGGAGAGTACTCCTTCTGAGTCAAAAATGAGGAAAGTAACGGTCAGAGCCTTGATCTAGGTCGCTTTGTTAAAGTAAGAAAAAATCTGAAAAATTTTCAGTCAAGGTGGCGGGCAGCAAAACTCAAGGCTCGATGTGGCCTCATCAGAAATCAGCAAACGTAATTATAAAAATTATTTTATTGCTATAAAATATCCTTTGTTTCTGTTACAAACTCGAGAAAAGTGAATAATGAAAGAAAAATAGATGAGAATACTAACAGTTTTTTTTTCTAATAAGAAAAGCACGTGGGTATTTAATACAACGAATCTTTTTCAAAACACATTTTTGAGTTTAGAAGTAAAATTTTACTTGGAAAACAATTTAATGCTATAAATAGTTCACAAGAGAGAAGTTCTTCATAACAAAGACAAAAGCGAAGGCTTCAGATAGAAATATGAAAAAGAGAGAAGAGACAACTTCTGCCGTTTCTGTTCTTTAGCGCCTTCGTCTAATGACCAGCAGATGCCTCCACCGTCGTTTTCAAATCACCCCCTCCCCTCCACCCGAACGACAAACTTCTCCGTTGGATCTTATCCTTACAATTAATGGAAGAGCATGGGAAAACTAAAAGAGGTTATTTGTGTCTACGAACATCTTATTGAAAGGCCTTTTTTTTTTTTCAAAGAAAGTCTTTTTTTTTTGCACAGAGAAAAGAACAGTTGAACATCGCCTCCGTTTTTGAAGAAATGAAAGATGATTGATTATGAATTTCACTGATGAGAACCAGAAGAATGTTAACATAGATTCAAAAGAAGATCAGTGAATCTCATCATTCAGGCGGTATTGAATACCGTGTAACAGAAACTTTGAAACCTAGATGGCGCATAAGTTGAACGATCGAAACGACATCTATCATTTCTTTGCAAAGTTTTCTCATTGTATTAGTTTAGCTCGTTTCCGTCCATTATTTGGTTTTTCTAAAGTGTTTTTTTTTTCTACTTTTAATAATTTAACAGTGAATAATGATATTCTTTTCAGTGTAACAATGTTTTATATCCTGCTAAAAGGAATTTCTAGGGAACCTTAATGTATATTCAAAAGATGAGGATGCTTTTATGCAAAAGACTGTGCTAGCCTGCCTACAAGAAAGAAAACGAGGTTTCCACGCCATAGTGATATTAAACGGAAGGGAAAGTATTAATTGAAAATTAAGACAGGGACTAGTGTAATGTTTCAGCATGAAAGGATTTTCCCTTAGCATTCTACAATACGTCGTATTCTTTGTCTTTTATAGCCAGTGGCCGAGACATAAAGCGGCAGAGGCCGCAACTGCGGAGAGCATGAGCGGACTAATGGGGGGGGGGGGCATGGAGGGGCATTGGCCCCCACCCCCAATCATTTCTGAATGACTTTAAATGTTTCATTCTAAACGACAACTTTTAAAGTGAATTGCCCCTCCCAGGGTCTCTCTTCTAAATCCGCCCATGGCGGAGAAGCATCAATTGGACTGGGAAGGGCAAAGGCAAGGGGGCGCATTATTGTATGGTGCTGAGGGCCCAAGCCAAGACTAGTTCCGTCACTGCTATAGGCACACTTAAAATTCTGTGAAGAATTTATCACACTAGGGTGTGATATATCAGACCCAAATTAATGTAATTACTATGACAGTGGTATAAAAGTTCCTTAAAAAAACGAATTTTTTGCTTGTACCTATTTGTTACATCTTCCATGTATATATTAAATACTGGAGAAATTATAAATACGACTAGTAACGTTACAAGTAGAGTATTTCATCAGACAAAGTGTTGACTGTGTGTGTGCGTCCTGCTTAGCATGGTGAAACACTACTTCTGACGTCACTACTACGTCTGGAATAGCATTAGACACACAGGAGCACAATACATTACAGAGCAAGCTGTTACAACCTTCCAGCCGCCTGTCTTCATTTCGCCATTACTTATTTTTTAACTTTACGGTAATTGTATTTTCATGTATTTTTGATTTGCCTGAAATGAGCGGAAATAAATCAACCAAATGGTCAGAATACACATCAAATTGCGGAGAAGTTAAGTTATACTAAATAATCACATTAGGGCATGTTCACTTCGACGTGCCGTTTCTTCGGAGAATATCTGGGAATCGTCTGTTTCCTTTGAGGAATCTCTCCCGCACCAATTGCACAATTTTGGAATGCATTTTAGACCGCACAGGTTTGAAGTCTTTGACGATAGATTGCCGTATCAGCGATACTGTTAATGCTATTGGACATGTGAAACTGTAAAGCTCTTTTCCCCATGATTTTGGAAGGGCTGTTGCTCCGAAACGTGGCGGAATTTCCATCCCGGGTTCCCGGCGGCGATTAGATTAGGTTTTTATCCTGATTATGTCTATATATATATATATATATATATATATATATA
>JAGDQP010039478.1:731-17717 GCA_022664845.1 Lepisma saccharinum | reverse complement strand
ATTTTTGCTTCTTAACTACACACAGCGCGACATAGTGAAACAGTAAAGAGTATTACAATGATAAGCAGGAAGCACAAAAGGAAATATAGATGCAATAAAAGCTAGTCAGGTGTAATTCTTGTGAGATAAAAGCTGAATTCCCTTTCCGTTGAAGATGAAAATCTTGAGACAAGAAAAACGAATGTGCCTGAAACAGGAGAGGGAACACAGAAAAGAAGAAAGGATACGAGAAAGAATATATATAATAATGAGGTTTTCTTTAAGAATAGACAAAGCAGTGCAAATAAGTAGAAAATTTAGCACTTTGAAAATAATATATAAGGAGCTTTTTTGGAATTCTAAAATTCGTTTAAATTTGAGTTGAAAATTTTGTTGGTTACCATTGTTCGGTATTCACTTATTCTCGCTATATCGCTTTCGTCACAAATTTAGTCAGAAAATCATGCTAACATGATTCTCAGATATTTATAATGATTGTATATTATATTCCAATGCTACGGAAAAAAAAAAACTTAACGCTTTATGTTTAGATGGGGAACGGCAAAGTATTTGGATTGGTATAGGGGCATGTATTAAAATACATGACGGCAAAGCTTGCATAAATGGTAATTAGATGCAACTTCAAATTTAACATATTCACAAGGTGCACACATATATGCTAAGAGAACGTTTTGTGTCACTTGCCTACGTAGTAAAATAAGCAGTAACCTGTACGAAAGTTGCAGCAGGCGAAATAAACATTCCCTGATCGAAATATGCAAATGCTTTTTCAACCGTATTCAGGAACTTTTTTTAAGTAAATAGCGCTGTGCAAACGAGTAACTTTTGACACTGTTATGCATTCGTTAGAACTGCACTAGTCACTCCTTTTTTTTCTGATTCACGCTGTTTATATTTTTATTCTTTCAATATATTTTTTACATAATTTACAGGTATGTTTCAGATCGTTGTCCTGCTGTAGAATGGACGTTTGGCGAAAATTTATCTCCCCAAATGGAACAGCATGACATGAGATAGTATTGTGAAATTGCTTCTACTTTATAGTATCCCCCCACACAGTAAATCTCCAACCTTATCGTTACCAAATATTCCCGCACCATCCGATGCACTCCCTAATGTTTCACTGATGGAATTATACAATCTTCTCGCTTGTTGTTACCACGTAATCTACGAACATACTGTCAGCGATTCGAATCATACACCACACATTCTAACTCATCAGTTCACAGTACATGATTGCATACATGATTTGTCCAGCAGTTCTGTCCTCGAGCCCATTTTGATTTCTACACCCTTAACCATGACGTGTTAGACTATGCGAACAAACAATCCAATGTCGGGTAATCAACTGCTCACAGGAGAAGCTGACAGGGGATATTCTGTGGAATGGCAAATATAATCACATATTATCACTGTGGAACGCTTTCTGTTCCATTTGTTCATGATTTTCAATAGCTGTTATTCTTATACGTTCACTCCTTTGTCTGCTTGTATGGGTACCAGTTGCCATTCTTTTTGCACTACTAAAAGTGATATGCTCCAGAAAACATTTAACACTTTCAGCTTGGTTATTTTAACAGATCATTAGTTTCTTGTTCAATTTCCCGCCTAAAAATACCACGTTATGAAAATCAGAATAGCTACACTTAACGGCAAGAATGCTGATTAGAACGCTCTCGCTTAAATATATTGCTATATTCACATATAATTTACCCAAACTAAACATTTTCATTCCCGAGTCTAATGATTCTGTGACTACACAGAAAATCAAAGTACACCTACAATGCACATAAAGTTCACAATATGTCCCCAAAAGCGCACAATTATTGAATCCCTGGCGAGATCAACCACGTAATGATCTTTATGATTTTGGCTATTTATAGACCTTAGGTACAGCCTTTCGACCATTGGGATCGATAGCGTCGTTTATATTATATACGAACAAATAGACGGTTAACTTTTTACCGACACCTTGTATTGTAAAAGTTCTCCTATATTCGATTAAATACAAATAATTAATATAGTTGATTAATAGAGCACCGCAACATATGCTCTATCGAGATATATACTAGCGCAACACCTCTTCACTCTTAACGATTTATGATTCTGATATAGGTCAGTTAGGTGAAGACTTTACCGATAGACAGTTTTTGACTATATCCTAAATCAGAGAGGATTAGACATTCCGACTCCAGACCATGTCGGTACTAGAGGGTAGGCCTCTGATTCCAGATCAAATCAGAGGGGATAGGAAGGGGTGATCACTTTTTTCGGCTTGATGTTAAGCGTTAATCTTTAGTTGTCTGGTGGACCTTTTATAGGTCATTCCAGTTCTTGTAGGGGTGACTTTCATAACTCCAAGTTTCTCCTCTTGGAGTCGGCATGTTTTGATACAATTTATTTTTACGTAAACACTATTTAACTGTGTTTACATTTATTTGCTTACCTTGTGTCGTGTGTGTTCTATTGGCATACATCCCACTAAACTTCTGTTATAGTATGAGCTACCATATGATGAGAGACATTCATTTGATACTATTTGATTGTGAGTTTGTTTGACTGATTTTGCGAAAAGTCTAAGAAACAGCTACATGTCACGACTTTGCCAATTATGATGTCTTACTCTATTAACCAGCAAAAACAAAAGTGGAGGAATACAGGATTGGAATACATAACCATCTCATATTTTTAACCCTTAAGCCCCGACTTGGATTGCCACACACTCCGCGAGTAATGTAAAATATATATACATATCCTTTTATATTTTATATAGCTCAACGCCCTTCTCAGTACGTTCTAGCCAGTTGAGTTTGAACGCTGGTCTGCGGCAAACTTGCTGAAACTTTATTTCAGTGCTGCTCGACCATGTGCGCGGGACTTCATGTCGGGGTTTGGATGACATTTTTGTGCGATGCCTGATTTACGGGTTCCAGCTGCTAAGGCGGATTTGAATTCTAATATCTGTTTCAGTGTATTTTGATATCTTTTTTAATAGGAACAAAACAGCAGTTCATGTTAGAAACAGTAAATAAACTCTGTAGCTATGAGCAATGCAACCAATGCAATATGGTCATATCGCTAACCTAGTTAATTGTTTTATATAGTGTATAACCTTTGTAACAATGTAGCTCACAGTCACATGTAATAGAGACTGATTTTATGCATATCAGTTCACTTGTCGTTAAGGAACATAGACGGCTCACGCGCTCGATTACTACTCATGTTCACATTTAGCATTATTAATATATAAAATCTTGAACCAAGTGTAATATCTAATTAGTATAATTGTTGGTATGGATTTTATAATTGAGTATGTGACGTGCAATGCATATGTAACCATATGTACAAGTAACAATGTGTATACTTGCTATGGTTTAATGAACAATGTTTGATAGCCCGAAAAGGTATGTAAACCTAGACAGATGAACGTTAAATATACATTCTATTGTTAGAAAAGGTTGACTTTGTCTTATAATATATTCTTGCTCTAAACAATGAGTAAGATTCCTGGTGCACTGAAAGTTCTGCTTGCGCTTCCTACATCAGTGAAGTTTTCTAATATGTTGTTTGGACATACTCTGTCTATGTCTTCACGGTTTGGGCCATGGATTCCTGTACCAGTGACATCCCTTAACTGCGGCTTCCAGCTATAGCCCAATCCTGGAGAAATTGGGAACATCATAAGTATTTCCTATCGCCGTCATCGTGCCAAAAACTCAGTGTCCTATTCGAGCGCCATATGTAACAGTTTAGCCCACATTCACATGTGATAGAAACTGATTGTGTGCATATCAGTTCACTTGTCGTTAAGGAACATAGATGGCTCACATCATAAAGAGTCAACATTGCCTTACCTAGTAACCGAAGAATACCTGTTACACCGTTGTTTTTAACTGAACTATGTAACAATGAATTATAATTTAAATAAAGCATTAAAAATAAACAACACAATAACATTTAAAATACAACAATTTTTACATACAAAATTATATGTATATTAGATGTCGGAGTCCGTGGGACTCCACGTCGGGGCTTACGTGAAAAATTCTAACGTCGGGAGTTAAGGGTTAAGATGGTTTGACGAATGTGTATACCTGTCTACATATAAATATTCATTAAGAGTTCCCTGCAAATTGCAATTTCATGTAGAGTTGTGGATACCATTGTTAATTAAAAATGGAAATAAATATCTTATGTAAATCGTCTTACAATTTAAATTTAATTTGTTCATTTTAATTTAATGCTAATATTTGCATTGGCTCCTTAACAGATTTCATAATTACTATTATCATTAACAGATTGATTCTGCCAACGCTTTATTGAATTTTCTTTTTTACTTTTTTCCTGTTCTGGATTTCAACAAACATATAATATTTTACTCGATACTCTCTCGCCCCCGGAACAATAGATAGTCCATATTTCAAGAAAAATAATTTTTAATACATGCCTGTGGGGATATATAAGACTGTCAACGTCAAATGCTTATTAAGGTTATATTCCTCTTTTTGAAGTTATTATTACTGCGAAATGCAGGGCAAATTATTTTCAAAGAATCTCTTATTTTAACTCCTTTTAATGCTGTATTGTTCTTGTTGTTTATATTTATATTTTTATTGCTTAGGATATATACGAAAAGAAGAATGTAAATTGTAACTAGTGAAAATTACGCATGCTTCTAAAAATCAACACAAACAAGGCGAAAAAACAGAAGTTTAAAATTTTACAGAAAGCGTATGATTTAGTGTGGGTTCTTACATTGTGTGGTCCTTGAATATTTTGATTTTACAACATAGTGTAGTATTTTTATTGCAATCGATTTTTTTTTTCAGAAATTTAAAGAAATTGAAGTCCCTGATATTCTTACGCAATGCCACTACAAATTCACAAGTAGTGCACCGTCAAACAAGTTCATGAATTCTTGAAAAACTTTTTATTCTAAATATTTATATTTAGAAGCCATTTTACATATTCAAATATTCTCAGTTCAAAATGTATATGTTTACATATAAAACAAATCTTATCCAATCTGTAACATATACATGAAGTAAAACATATTCAAATGTCCTGAACGAAGCAGTAACAGAAGCGTTAATCAAGATGAACAATCAATCTGAGTGGGTGTCACTAACTTTGTAATATATTATTAATTAGTTAATCGTTAAAATCTCCTAAGCGTATAAGCAAGGAAAGGACACTTGGTAGACTTAACCCCAATATAATTCGTAACATAATACTAACGAGGTAATCAGTAAATGTTGTTTATACATTTACACGGAACCCTACTGACGGCATAAAGCAAAAAACTTGGTTGAATATACTTGTTTTAAATTTAAAGTAATCACTTAGGATATAATGAGATATCATCACCTAATACTGAGACTTTTTGCATTTGAACAAACTACGATATCTCGTAACTTGCTGGTCTATTCTTATAATTCGATAGAATCTACCGTTACGAGAATATATAATAACAAGTAAAGTGTTGTAATTATTACATTCCCGATGCATACGTTTCCAAAGCTTTAATAATTTGAAATCCACTAGTCATTGAATACAGTGTGTTAACTTATAATTTCAATACAAAATAAGCAGGTTTCGTCAAAAAAAATATACTGAAAAAACATGAAATATTACATGTATGTTTGAATATCATGAGCAGCAATAATTCCGCAAGAGCAATGAGGTATTTCGTTTTCTCCTGCATCTGGTACAATGAAATTATCAACGCCAACAGAAAAAAAGATCAAATGCCTTCATGAAAATGAAATAAAATTAAATTCTTGTTATTATGCACAACAACCGCAGAATGATCGTCAGAATGAAGTATTCATGAGATTATCTGCTGTTGTGGTTATCGTACTACAATTCAATTAGATCCATGGTAGAATATTAACTAGTTATTGATGAAAATTAAATTCAAAATTCCACACACATACACACAGACACATGCGGCAAGAATATATATTGCGGCGAGAGAGAGAGAGAGAAAGAGAAAGAGAGCGGGAGAAATTAAAAAAAATGGTATCATATTTTGCCCTCATAATTCTTTATTGCTCTCAATTATCCCGTAACATTATTCTGTCGCTCTCTCTTTTATTCATGAATTTCATTTTTGAAATTTTTATTTTTTGTAGAAGTAAAGTTAAAAATTGTAAGCAACGGCATGAACCTGCCCCAACAATAGTTTGTGGATTACAGCGAAAGAAAATTGTTTGCGCGAAACATATTCCAATATATTATATTTGCGATATTAATGACTGAGTTTCACAGAAAAAAAATGCAATCCTAATTACTTTCTTTCGTAGCCTCCTTTCCTGTCATTCTTGCATTCTCTCATTTGCTGTACACTAATCCAGTAGTAGAAATATTTAATATAGTAATTTAATATTGCAAAGAGCTATACATATGTCTGAGACAATTTCTGGCTCGAGTTTCCAAACATCATTTAATTAAAGCAAGTTGACAAGGCTATAACGTTTATTTTAAAAAAAACACAGCATGCGAAAGGGTTTTAATGTTCCAACACACTACACATTAAACACACTAACGATTCATAAAACGTACCATAAAGCCTAGAGAACCTTACTACGCCATCCTCCAATCACGTCCGAGAATCCGTTCACTTTACAAACCTAAACAAATTGTAGCCAATCACAGGCCCCACTCCTTGGTCAACTATACCGCTATCACAAACTAGTAACGATAAAACAGGAAAATACAATCGAGGCAAAAAAAATATAAAAATGAGTAATTATTAAATAAATAAAAATAAAATAAATTTCAATAAATAGGCCAAATATATAACAAATAAATATTAAACAAAAAAATCCATATTAAATAAATAAATAAATAATCCAAACAAAATTTAACTTTAAAAAAGCTTAAATATTTAAATGATAACGAGCCAAATGGGTAGGTGTCCTATCCAACATTTCCTATTTTCTAGAAGACTTTCTCTTCCCTTCTCCTCCAATTATTGCTTCCCATTCCTCATTTATGCTCAAGCCACTATTCCAGTTGATAGCTTCACCTTCCGTTTGCCTAATTCCCCTAGTTTTTCTCACTTCCTAACAAATATACTTTCCTCTTGTCTACCTCTTTCCAGTCTATATCATGCGCCTCTTCCTGTAAATGTTTGCAAGTAGCATTTCTGTGTCTTTTCAATCTTACTTCGTTATTGTGTTGCTTAAGCCTTTCCTTTAGTTTATTTTTCCTGACTGACTGACTCAAAGTTCATACATGTAACACTACATACTACTCCTTGTTGTTCTTCTCCCTTTAGAAAAAGTTTCTTCGTGATTCTCACTAAGTGCAAGACCCTCTTCCCTCGTTTCCTTTATGTTTTCACTCCTGCCTTTCCTAACAACCGCCTGATTTTCTCGATAATTCTTTCTCCAATTTCTATGCCAAACCATTTTTAGTTTTATTTTATTTTCCTCCTCACTCATTCTTATTCTTGTGCATTTTTTTGCTCCTACTCATTCTGCCATCATCCTCACTACAACAATTTGCATTTAATTCTTCTCAAAATCTTTCCACAGAAATTTTTAACGTCTCTTTGAATCTACATTAATGTTAATCTTCTCTATTCTTTCCTCCATGTTCCTTATATTTTTTAGTAATTTTATCAGTCACTCCTCTTATGGCAAAAAAACCTGCTTCACATTTCTTCCGAAACATGGAAATTCAAATCTCCCGTCTTTCGTTTTTTCAATCCTGTTATCCAAGAAATTTAATAGAAGAATAAAATTTCAATAATTTGATTTTAAAATTATAACAAAACATCATTTTTTTTTCTGGCATTAGATCTTCAACAAGCACGCACGATAATGGTTGCACTGAGTACTTTAAAGAATTATTCGTGTTCGCACAAGCAAAAACCCATAAGCAAATTATAGATTTTGTCGGAAACCACTTTTCCCAGCCTTCAACGTCATATTGGTTCTGTGGGAGGGGGTTGAAATTTTGAAAACTATATATCAGCCCCTATGGAGTTTAGAGCGAAACTTTGTCTGCATAAATTATAGTACTCCGTATGAAGTTTACGTTGAAACCAAGGATTCAGGGATTGTGGGCGTACGAGTGCGGTTGAGGGTGGAAGTTAGAAATTTTTAAAACCACTTCTTATGAGTTATCGTTGAAAAGCTCTTGATGATTAATCTATACATCAATAACTTGTTTCTCGACAGTGCTTATATAAAGTGAGATTTGAATTTTTGAAAAAAAAAAAAAACTTCGAGATCTACCTCAGCCTGTAGGTCTGCCGAAAGGGAGTTTTTAAAATTTAAATCAGTCTTTGCTCCGTGTTTAACTTTACTACTTTTAAGATTCGACTTCAGATTTTTAATTATACCATTTAGCACACCACACAACTATCCACCAGGTAGTAATTATAGTCCGGGGAGCCAACCATATGGTTGTATGCAAGTTGGTGTACAGATGAAGTTATTGCTCTTCTGTTTTCTAGAGTTTACTAATATTATGATTCAGTTGGGTGTTTTTTTCCAATCCATCATATTTTGAGGCAGTGACGACATCAAAATTACAACTTGTGGAAAAATGCATGGACGTTTTAAGTTGAATTCATTTTTTCTATGACAGTAAAACATCACTTAAATCCATACTTTGTAGTTTACTTTCCAGCTTTGGATATAAAAAAATGTTTAAGATTAATGTAAAGCAATCAGTGCTAACGCTAGATGGCAGCACAATATTCATAGATGTAAAGTGTATTTTGCCTTAATGAAAAGACAGCTTTGCCCCTAGAAGTTCCAAAGAGTAGAGTTCTGAATTTTAGAGTAGAATGTTTATATAACAAGTTGCAGGTAATCCGTGAAGAAACCTTGAATTTCGATTATCGTAGAATATCCTTTATCCGACATTCCATATTATCAGACATACCATCTAAAATAATCGATCGGTAACCAGAATTACAAGTGGTGCACGTAGTAATTTTTGCTCCCGACTCTACCACGTGGCTCGCTTGTTTACACAATGTCTCATGGGTTTGGCATTCAGTGCAAATAGGATGATGAAAGCTGATGATCCGTATGAAATAACTGATGAAGAAATTGTTAATTTTTCAGTAGGGGTTTCCTGTTTTGTGGTAAAATTAGGTTTGTAATGTGTAAATTTAGAACATAGTATAAGGTTTAATAGGCCTTTTCTTAACATCTCCCTAGTATCCGATATTTTCCCTTATCTGAAGTTCTGCCGGCTCGTTGATGTCAGATAAACGAGACTCTACTGTATGTTCAAAATGTCAAAATATGATCTAATCTCCCACTGTCACATATATTCACGTATTAAGTTCGACATATATTCACTTGAAGCGGCGGGCACATTTCCAAACAAATGTTGGTATTTGTTCCATAGCTTTCGTAAGCAGTTCATGTCATGAAAGATACAGCACGTGTCAGATCGTCGTAGTATCGAATTTTCATGAGTTGCAAAATTCACCCTCCTCTACTTCTTCTTTATCCAATAAAACTGAATTTCCCGAAAGCGTAAAGAGAATTCTTGCATTTGAATTGCTTTCTGAGTGGTAATAGTGGTGACTTATGAGCAAAAATTCTCTTTGGTGGCTACTACTGGTTCTTCAGTGGAGAATGTTGGTATTTCTGTCCTGTGTATTACATAGTTAATTCTTAAAGTCTTTTGTATAAGCCTGCAACAGTCCAAGTTACCGCTCTATAGGAAGACTGCACATTATTTCTTTGAATTCAATGTATTTTAATCATAGTGCCAAGAAGGAACTCCAGAGAGGGCGCTCTCCACGTCTGTAGATACAAACTTAGATCTGGAAATAGACCGACATAAGTACTGCAGAAACCCGGGAAGGACGTTCACCCTGGGAATAGAAGAAAGACGGTGGAGACCACGGCACCCTTTGACTCAAACAGAACATAAGAAAGGGAAACCGAAACTGTACGAACACGTATTACTGGAGTATCACGTGATGGAAGTTATAATTTACCCATTAGTGAGGGTGTAGAAATCTCATGCTGTAATCACTCGTATAGAGCGGAGGGAAAGTATACAGTGTAGAATATGTGACGACTAGATGCCTAAATCTCGGTGAAACAATAGGGAAAGCAACACCGAGTAAACGATGATTGCGTGTTGTAGGTGGAAGTATGGATTTGCAGACGATGGCAAACAATGACCACACCCGCAATAAGGGAAGAAGCTACGTCGGAAAACCATTCGTTAGAAGACGTAAGAAGACTACTAGCGAAGATGACAAGGTAACAAAATGATGTTGAGCCAAAGCAAGAGCAGCGATTGCAACAACAAAAAGTTCAATTGACAAAGCAACAGCAAGAGGTTCTGATGAATCAAGACTAGCGTTTGCAACAGCTGCACTCGAAACTGAGAGAGCAACATCAGGAGGGGCAAATGAAACAAGAAAAGCGTTTACAGCAGCTGCAATATTAAGCAGTTAGAGGGGAAACATACAGACTCAACAGGAAATCCAAATGAAACAGGATCAGTTTCCTGAAGTTAAAACAATTGTTAAGACAATCCATGGCAGACTATCAGGTAAGGTGGTTAGACGTGGCCAAAGCACTGAAAGTCATCGCAGCCATGTGCCGACAAAACAAGGAAGAGTTAGCAGCGACCATTGATGAGAAAATGAAGAAGCACAAACAGAAGCGACGGATACCTGTTCAATTCAAATACAAGCAATGGAACAAATCAAGACTAGAGCGTAACCAGTAGAGAAAATGCAAATAACACACTTACTCGTCAACCAACGTATAGATGAGACGATACGCGCAGCGGCCACAAGCATGGAGGAGCAAGGAACGTGGCTTGAAGTAAGTAATCAAACTGAGAAGCTGGAGGTATTGGATGTACGGAGGAAACACCAGGAGAAGCAGGGAATGTCGAATGATATGTTACCGCTGAGTAAGAATGTATTAAACTCTCGTCGGAAAGTAGCTGTCAATAGTACCAAGTTCTGAAAAACGAGAAGGTGGGCCACATGGAAGAGAGCAGATTGAGCACCCGACCCACGCTACGCTATTCGTCATATGAGGAGTCACAAGGGTCTATAAGAATAAAGAAGCTAACTGGGAAACGAGGAAAAGGATGGCAAGAATCGTCTTTCAGAATCGAAGCTATTTACGCAGTTTTCTGATGATGATTTCAATAAACATTGGAAGTAAGAACGGAAGAATAGGTCAATCATTTAGGAACTATAACCCACCACCATTCAGATATAAGCATCAGACAGAGTCGTGTAGGCCTTGCAGAATGCCACCTGATCACCGCAACTGGGAACGTGGGTGGAAAAAACTGGGGTCATGATCGCCGAACATGATGACTCAGACGCACAAGATGGAAGGCTGTGATCGCCAAGATCGCATGGACACTTACCCATCTGATCTACCGATAGTAGAACATAAACATATATCAACAATGGACGATTCCCGGTACCAATAAGAAGAAACGGTGAACCTAGGTATATACCCTGAGGTGGAGTAACCGGAGGCTCCATCTATATTATAGTAACTTAAGAAATATCAATAAGATTTTTTGTGGGTGAGCAGCGAAGATAACTTTCACAGTTCCTGCCAAAGCCGATAATTTACCATACTTATCGGAGGCCAAAGTCGCAGATAATGTCTATGTTTAAAGGTATGAAGAATGTCCTTCAAGGAGGAACCTTAGTGCAGTTCCAGAAATTACATTTAATTACCCTAATGGATGATTGATATCTTCGTCGCCATGAATACAGTGCCAAGTGTTGTCCTTGGTTTTAAAAGTTTAAAAGCATAAAACTCTGTAAGTGTGTTGCTTATGACCAAATAGTTAATTATAGCAGTGGTTGTAGCCATGGGTGAAATAGTTTTGCTATCGTCATATTCCATAATGGCTATGAAAAGCAATTTTATGTCTATAATATGAGAACTAGTTATCATATTTCAATGATTCTTATTAAAAATACTTATTTCTACTGTATAAATGTAGTCAAACTAAATGTCATACTTAGCACGGCTATCATACTTGCTTTTATTGCAAAAATACAAAGAAAGAGGTACAAGTTTCAATGTTCTAATAACATCTAAGATTCAATGTCAAATGCTCTCGATTAAATAAGGTAAGATAAGAGTTATTGTGTTCTTTTCACCATACATCTTAGAAAAAATGTAAACATGGTATAGAACATGTCAACATGTATACTAACATACAAATTAGAATTACTACCAAGGCAGTTATATTATATACAAGAAATATTAACATATTACTATGTAAAGATATCATACACAGAAACTAATCTTTGTTACTTTTTAGATATTCTTCTATGGAATAGTAGCAACCTTTAGATAAAAGATTTTTAACAACACTCCTAAAATGTGTATGACTACTTATATTTCTTATACTAGCAGCCAGTTTGTTATACCAGGTTATACCAACAAATAAATGAGATTTACTAAAAATTGATGTTCTAGGTAATAATAACTGTAAATTATACCTATTGCGAGTAACGTATTGGTGTAAATCCGATAGATCTGTGCAAATTATTTTAACACAATTTTAAACCTCATATATATCTATATCTATATCTATCTATCTCTCTCTATATATATACATAAATGTAATGAACTGTAAGAAGATTTAACTTTGTAAATAGCTTAATGCAACTTATACGAAATGGAGCGTTGCTTATAATTCTAATTACTTTTTTTTAAGTCTAAATGTTCTTATTAAGTTGTGAGAAGAGCCCCGAAAAGCAATGCCGTGTTTCATTTGAGAGTAGAATATGGCCTACTACAGATAAAGAATCGTTCGTTTATACAAAATCATTACCAAAGATCAGATAATGAAAATGGAGGTATAGTGCGGTAATGTTCTTGCACCAAGAAAGCTTCTCGTCCACTTGCATGAAGAGAAATTTAACTGATTCAACACACTCCGTGATGTAGTGATTTATAATTCATTGTGGATAAGGTGTAGGAGTTGAAGATATATGAAATGAAGACATTTTGTTTTTCCTATATTGAGAAGCAAATTGTTGTGATTAATCCATTGTTCAAGCTAATAGGCAGTAGCGTTGATTTTCTCTTGTAATTGTTTTATTTTTGATTATGATATTGGTATCGTCTGCATACACAGCTAGTTTACCTTGTGATACATTGATAGGGAGATCATTGATATAAATCACAGAAAGTAGTGGCCCCAAGATTGAACCTTGTGGAACACCAATTTCCATCGGCCTGGGCCTCGAAGAAGCTTTGCAATGAGTTGATTTCCCGGAATAAGCAACTTACACTATTTGAGATCTATTTTTAAGACACGACTTAAACCATTGATTGGAAATACCTCTTACTCCATAATGCTCAAGCTTTCTTAGTAATAATGAGTGATCAACACTGTTAATGGCCTTAATTAGATCACAGAAAATTGCATAGGGATAAACTTTACTACGCCGAGCAGTATTAACCTCCTCTATGAAATCAGCTAAGGCAGTTTGGGTAGATTTACCTTTCAGGAAACCATGCCGAGAAGTCGATATAATATCATTAGAGTTTAAATATGAGAGTATTCTTTTGTCCATAAGTGACTCCAACATTTTAGAAAACTTGGAAGAAACAGGAATAGGAGTGTAGTTTGAAAGATTACTAGAAGATTCTGTTTTGAGGCATGTAGTATATGCGAATAGATATGTAGTGTATACGAATAGATTCCCTTCGCTTCCATTAACTATACTTTGACGTCATTTAAAATATTAGTTGTTTCAGTACTGAACGCTCACCCGTCAATGAGGTTACAAGCAGATAACTTCCCTATCATACTAAAGTTCACCTAATTAACATTAAGAAACTGAAATTCTTCCTCAAGAATTTGAAACACAAATCGCATACATTCTTGGAAGAAATATGATCCAGCACTCCCTGGGTCTCGTAAATTACTATGTTAAAAATACTTTCATACTATATTGTATGGTGATGTAATTTACGACAATTTCTCTAAATTGTTTTATATAATCAATCATAATCTCTTACGTAATAACGAAATGCCCTGGAGATTTCCCCTTTATATCTAGGATCATTTGAATGTTACTTCAATAACAGTTGTTCCCACGTAAAAATAGGCAATAGTTAGCCTAAAGTATATATGTTCTCATTTGGCGCTCTACTATTTTATATTTCTTTCCCATTTTAAAATATACATTAAAATAAATAAATCATTAACGCATTTTACATATGAAATAAAAAGCACAAAATATTAGAAGACTTAAAAACAGTTCGTGCATAAACTACAAAATGGAAAAAAAGCATATAAGCTTTGTGTGTTATATTCAAAGGAATTGAAATTCAAACATGAATTTTGATAGTTGTGTAAATGCATTAAAACACTGATTAACTTAGTATATATATTACTCACGAACTCACAACTTCGTCGCCACAGTAACAAAGGTTTGGCATTTCATCCTATCATTCACAAGCATATTTTAACCATGAACATACACCTCTTGAATATCCATTCTAACATTGCCATCCCAATGACTTTTCGTTTTTGCCAAAGGCATTTTCGTCATTTTCTCTCAACAGGTAACATTTTGCTATGAAGTTGAAATCTACGTATTTTTTTGAGGATTTCAGCACCACTTATTTAAAACGGAAAGAGGGAATAAAAGAAATGAAAGTTAATCAAGAAGTTTCTGGCACTGTAAAAGAAACGACTAGTACGTGAATTGTGAAGGAGGCACATAGTAAATGAACTCGACACCTCTCCTTCCCTTCGTTCATTTTAATGAGTTCTGGAAAGTTCTTGGTATGGAAGTGACATCTGCAAGTGACAATGTTTTACCCTTTCCATCATTTTTCACTCTCTCCTTCCATATATTTTCCTCTATTCGTTTTCTTCCCTTTTATTAATTATTTACAGTTCAGTTTTAAGCTAAAGTAATTCAATTTGATGTTTTATAAGATGATTAGTTCTCCTGTATAATTAGTTTCACGTTCTCTTAACATATAATATACAAGGAGGGATGCTGATTGCACATACTCTGAAAAAAACAAGTCATTAAAGCCAATCTAATATAAATATATTTAAAAGAAATAGTTTGGCTTTGACTAGACGGGGATGAGAGTGGAAAAGCACATTGGTCTTCTGGAGAGGTACACTGAATAGCTATTTACGTAGTATTCTAGGCCGTTTAATCCGTATATATATTGTTGATAATTTTCTGCCGATCAATGGAATTTCGAGTAAATATCAGTGTACCATATGAGTTGACTTTTGACCATCATTTAAGCAACTGCACTATCCTCTTTCGGCACGGGTTTTATAGGATCTAAATGGTTAATAAATAGCAACAATAAGACCTGAGAATTTGAAGCCGTTGTCTCTCAAAAAATACATTTACTTCTTATTGTAAACTAATTAAATGTAGTTTCTTAGTTCTCTCTAGACAATATTTCTCTACCAAAGGCTATAAGTCGCTTTACGTATTTAGTGGTAATATGTTTCAGGTCAAGTTTTAGATCCTTTGATGATTTCAATCGCAAACATTTTTCCAATAAGTTTAACTCGTAATTTAAAAAAAAAAACGATGAAGGGTGTGAGGCAAAAACATGGTAACCCACAAATGTTTATTTTTTAGTTATTCAGCACCCGATAGAAAGCAATCATGCCGCGTCGTTTAATGTTGTTCCAGTTCAAATTGTGCTCCAGAGATGTCAGGAATATTAACTTATGGTAAGCCTCATTGTAACATTTTGGGACTCGTAAGATGGTAAACAACAATTAACATGCCGGGAAACGAGGAGTAGTATACCAGCTTGCCACTAAAAAGGAAACTAATTTGTAAATTAAACATTTCTTACAGCGAGTTCAGTGAAAAGATTTATTCTTAAGTGACTCAGGTAGCGAATATTATGGTGTAAACAATAAAACATGGTAACCCACACAGCAGCATGAAAAATGGAAATTCGTTATTTTGATTTGGTACAATTATTTTAAGCCTTTATATATAGTCTTACGTGAAAAATCAGCTTTCAGCCAATGAAAATGACATGTGCACCAGTAAATCTCGAATTTCTTAAAAGTGTAACATTGTGCATTACCATGTTGTTGCCTCACACCCTTCAAATACAAAAAATACAAATATATTTTAAGGTTCACAATAGTAAGAGTAATGACTAGAAGAAAAATACTAAAAATGCCCTAACTGAATACAGTATATTTAAACTATATGATTATAAAGTGTGACAAATGTAATTTATAGATCACCGTTAAAGATCATACTTCATACACCATTTTCACCATCATCATATTTATCGTCATAATCGAAGTAATAATAAGTCACTAGGTTAATTTCAAAAATAATATTTTGAAACATGTCAACTTTTTTCACCGCGGTTTACCTCAGACAAATTGAATTATTATATTGTAGAACATAGTACAGTATGTTAGTAACAAAACATATGTTAGCAAAAGTATATAACCCGTAGTTTAATTCCGTGTAGGTATATAATCGGAAAATAGTTAATTTATTACTAGTATTTTGCCATAAGCATCACACAACATTTTATTGATATTGTACAGTTTGTAAATAACGCATTTAGGGAATGCCATTTGAAAACCTCACAGAAATAATTTTGAAATATAGCATGAAAGGATTTATGAGTCTACTGTTCTACAATATCAAAATTAAAGAATTGGTTCGAATGCTTGTTTAGAACCAATATTACAACTTATTGTAAGATATTCATAAAGTGTGCTTGACATTATCTCTTTTCCGGATATTCGTTGTAGTTTACTTATTTTTAACCCGACTAGAGTGTTGAAAACCATGCTGCTCACATCGTTAGAAAACGTTTTGCCGTTAAACTACAAGCAAATTATATTAAAAAATATGTTAAACGTTATATAGATTCTAACGGACAATTAAGAATTCTAAATGTAAATCAAATATAATAGGTTACACGTATATTGTCACCCCGTTAGAATTCACAAAGCAAAGTTAGTATA
>JAGDQP010039477.1:0-17717 GCA_022664845.1 Lepisma saccharinum | reverse complement strand
GTGTCAAAACGTTTTCCTTTTAGCACGATTTTTATTTTTGGGAAGAGGCAGAAGGTGCATGGTGCTAAATCCGGAGAGTAAGGCTGATGTGGACAGACAGGAACCTGTTTTCGTCCAAAAACTCCAGGATCAAAAGTGAGGTGTGGTTTCCTTCTGTTCGCCAGTCAGAAGTCTGAGAACAAATTTCACACTCACTCATATCATTTGCAAATTATCGGTTAAAATGCCTTGCCCGAACCCGTACGAGATGTTCAGCTCTTCGGTAAGCTCTCGAATGGTCAATCGGCTGGTTAAACGAACCATTTTTGCTAATTTTTTTTCACATTTGCGTCTGTTTTTGAGGCTGAAGGACGTCCCGATCGTTGCTCGTCTTCGACCGACTCATTTCCGCTTTTAAATTGCTCATACCACTTGTAAACAGTCTTCAGGGTCACCATATTATCGCCATACACTGATTTTAACATTTCATCAGCTTCTTTGGCACTTTTTTGCAACTTAAAACAAAACTTAATTTTAACGTGTTGTTTGAAATCCATGATGCGCGACAGACACGGTAAACACAACCTCAGTATTCCGGCTCTGGAAGCCAACCGACTAGTCACAACTTGTTCAAACTTGACACTGACTATCTCAAGGGATCAGGTTATTGAACTTAATTCTTCAAATGGATATAGCGTCAGCAGTTGCTGCTATAAAAAATTCATTCACCGTATTATTTGATAACACCTTGTATATTACCTTTCCGGGACAAAATTCTAACGTTCGGGTTCTTATACAACATATTTTCCTTCGAAATTTTTCAGTGTGTTGTATTAGACTTGGTGTACTTCTGGTTTCAATGAAGTTTACTGTGTTATGTTCTTAAAAGAAAACTTCTCACTGTCTTGATTTACTTTGGCAGCAAGTTGTCACCCTTGTCGCGTCGAATTTCAGACTGAATCCTTATAAATATACTCTACAACTGACTCTTTTCAAGAAGTTACAAACAAATTTGTTCTATTAACACGAAGCTTTTACTTTTTATTCTTGGTTCCCACTGTTTATGAATAAATATATTTTGTTATTACAATTTATCATTCCATGTTATAGAACTAATTTGAAAAAAAAAAAATGCTAGATGAAGCCTAATAATGTACTTAGAGAGGAGGAGGAGGTAGGTGTCTTTGAGAAAATTGTTAACTGCTGCTTCAGCTGATATATCGCCATGTTGAAATTGTTTTTAACCTTGCATTTCGTTTCCAACAAGACTGGTGCATGACATTGTACCTTCAAAGTAATCACAATGATGTCAAATCGCTGAATAATAAATTAGCAGCACAGGAATTAGCATTCTATTGGACTTTGAGAACTGTCAACTAGGTTCGAGAAATTGTACCTCTACGCTGACAGTGAGTTTAGGTCAAAGTGAGTTTAACATCTTTTTCTTGACAGAATAAGAAAGTTAGATGGACTTTAATTACTTGATAATAAACTTCGAAGCATACTTTGTACACACGAAAAGAGGAGGAATAGGTAACACATAAATACAAGTAAATGATAGTAAAACACGGAAATATTTTGCAACTTTTCGTGTCAACTCTTAATATTAATTAACAACAGAACAGGTAAATCATTAACGATCTCAGTCTGTGCGGAATGTCTAAGTAGTCTCTTCGTAATCGAGATGCCATTAAATTGAATCACGTTGTCAGTCATTTTCCTTGTTTTATTCTTTTTTGCTTCACTCACATCAGGCTAGTGTTCGTATGATGCCTTGAATTAAGTCAATCGGATCTAGGATATTCTTCCTGTACAGTTATTGAAAAGATATTCTGAAGACTTCAGTTGCTGTAAACGACATATAAATATAGTTTTAGTTTGAATTAAGGATTGCAAAATGACAACCCGAAACATCAGTTTTGAATTTTAGAAAATATTTAGGTAGATATTTTAATACTTATGAGGAAAAGGATCAAAAGTCCTTAAAATCTTTACAATTTTAAAATTATTTTCTTTAAATTTGAATTATGTTAACGTTTTCCTGATATTTTCACGTAACTGCTGTTCTTTTTAGGATGGCAAATGATCGACGGGGAGCTGTTTGGGGGTGATGACCTCCTCAAGGACAACCAACTAGATGGAGCAGATAGGAGGACACAACGTGGCTAAGCAATAAGTAAGTAAGTAACTGTTACTGTAAAATAGGGATCTTGAAATATACCAAACGTTAATGTAATAATGGGACATGGATATCAAACAATAAAACTATTCATGTGTATACACATTCTCAACGTTTTGGGGCCGCGGTGGATCAACGGTTAGAGCGCTCACCTCTGGCGCTTGGGGTTGTCAGTTCAAACCCTGCTCGTGCCATGTTGGCTTTGTGGTGGACAAACATTGTGTACGTGGGTTTTCTCGGGGTACTCCCTTTTCCTCCCAATTTCTTTACTCCCCCAATTCATCCCATCATCATCCATACGACCTAAGCCAAAGTTGCCTAAAGGACTTGAAAATTAAATTTAAATTCAATTCTCAACGTTCTCTTGTTCTTCTTCGCGGAGAAGATGACGTGGTGTTTATGTGCGGCAATATTCATTTCAAAGGTTGACTTCACTCCATAATTTCCAGCAAATGTACTTTGGTGTCAAGCTTAACATATTGCGACTGGACCATAGTGCTGTTACCGCCCATAAAATTCATTTTATCACTTTATATTGCGACTGGAACAGCGGTATCTCAGTTGGTGGCTTCGTCTGTGAAAGGTCTTGGGTTCGCGCTCAAAAGGTAGTCATTCTGACTGAGGTTTTTGCAGGGTTTAACCTCAGTCGCACCAGGCTCATATCGGGATTGTACCTTCAAACTAGACTCTGGCTGATTTCACTGACTTTCCCTCCCTATCCCTATCCTACCCTGAGTTAAATATACCAGAAAGGCCAAAAACACAATTCAGATTCACTTTTGTCTTTTCTCATTCTTTGCTTGACGAAATACTACCAGAGTCCAATTTTTTTGTCTTACAACTTACCAATTCCTACATCTTGGTAAATACAATAAAAAAATGTATTACGCGAGTTCTTTGTTAATCTATGCTTAGAATTTTCAGCTAAACCCAGCGCCGTGGTCTAGTAGTGAAGGTCGCTCTTTATCGACCACTACTGGGAGACAACGTTGATTGAAATCCAGGTCATGGCTACCACACTCATTCACATTTAACTTGGTTTCACTCAAACACTCTAGGTAAATGACGGAATAGTACATTACCTTCAAAAGGCCAGGACCTTTCTATTCTTTTTCTTTCTTACGCGAACAAATTAATACTTATGGATAAAGACGACCTGGAAGTTAAGAGGTTATAGTGTTTACTATTATTCGTTAAAATATTATTTTATTCCTTTCCAGAATGTAAGTGAGGGAGACTTCTCAAATTATTTGTAATCACTATAATATTGCTTATGTGTTACATGCAGTTCTTAGATTAAGAGAAGGAAGTGCGTGAGCTCATTTATACAAGAGACGAAGAGGCATTTCGTCACAATAAGCGAAAGATTCTAGGTTTTGGAAATATACTAATTTGGAGATTATACTATGAAAGTCACGAACACCTAGCCAAAGTTAACCTGATGGCACAAATAAACGGTTTTGAGCTAACCCAATGTGACGTTCAATAGGAATTTAGCTGGAGAATGAGCATTATAATTAATGCAGTAAGTGGGTTTTGCTAAAATCTTTGAAGTCTAGATTCAAATGTATTTTTTCTTGCAATAAGTGATGGTCAGAATTATGATGCTGGAACTTGCCATAATAAGTTCTAATCTACTTGCCCTGCTCTTCAGAATATCAAACAAAAATTGTAGGTGCCGATATGCACTTAGAGAGTGTAGAAAGAATTGTTCCAAGTTGAACAGAAGCTGAATTTTACACGCCGTCCTACAGCCGTGCCCGCGACCCTGTCAACCAGTTAACATCCAGCTCCTCACAGTGTTCTTGTGTGAATAGTATCAGTAGTCTGTGTCAGGTAGCGCCTAATTTGTTTATTAATACTGATCGATACGGTACAATGTATGAGTGTTCATTCGGTTCACAATTATCATACATGAATAATCTCATCATTTTTTGTGAGTTTATTACATCTGCTTTGTTTATTAATACGGTACAATATATTAGTCAATCTTCCAACCATCTCAAGGGCCTCGTGTGGAGAGTTTATTTATTTTTGTTTTTTCTTATATTCCTAAGAATAGCTGCAGCCTAAACAATTACCTTCCGTTTTCTTCTCTTGTGGATAAGTTAAACAGACAACAATTTACTGTTGCTGCTATGAAGCTCATAAGTGCCAAGTTTGGAAGTTGAGATTTTTCTATTAAGTTTCAATATTTGTAGTTATATTTTAGTCATTTTATTCCCTTCCTTCGTCTTTAATCAGTGTTTTGTAACTTTTATCTTCTTCTAGAAACCACGACAGAGGAGATCATCACCTTCTACAGCTAAAGAGGAGGAGCCAACGATGCAATGGAGATGTAAGTACTCTCACTTCCTTTCGTTTGTTCTTGGAAAATCTACTAAGTTGGATTACAATACACATGCCACACATAACAAGGCTTTACTAGTTTATTTTTTAATGGGTTTAAAACAAATTACTAAAGTTGAGTGATACAATTATTGGTGGAGAACGAAAACACTTGTGTGTAGATCCTTGCCTCCGTGCCCCTTTGAAAATGACTTTACAAACATTATTGTAACTAGTTATACAAATATTATTTACAACGGTTCTCAAATTAGTAGATATTTATTAATATTTTGGTGTTACTAAACCCCAAAAAATACGCTATGCGGGATATACTGGAATATTATACAAAGGAATATTTAGAAAATAGATACGTCAATACATTTATCAGTGGTGGATAATTTATTTCGACAAAGTGACAAATCACAAGTATTAAAATTGAAATGCTGGTAGGAGATGCAATAACAGTGGGCAAAGGGTATGTTAGTTACCCCAAGAAAGACAATGTTCATCTTTCATACCAATCGTTGACACTAAATGTAAATATTCAATTCGATTATCACATTTATTAAACAATCAACAACGTCATGGAGTTCTAGGTCTGCCCGCTATCTAAACTAAACTCTTATGCATACCTGCACATTATTTATTTGTGTAATTTCCTTCATGTTGATAATTTTTTAAGTGTTGTAATGACAATGAGCTCGTGTCGTGGGTCTTGAACATTTTATCCATGCAATGTTTAATTATTAGGAGTTACAATTAGCTGTACATAAAAATTTTATTTTATTTATGACCTTTAGGCAACTTTGGCTCAGCTAAGATAGGATGTGGGAAGAAAGTTAGCTTGGATCTAATATGAAGGTATTACCTCGGTATTTGGCGTGGCTGAGGAAAAAACCTGGGAAAACCTCAGTCAGGATGTGCGGCCGCTGGGCTTGTTCCCAAGATCTTCCGATTGCTACGACAACGCTCCTCCAAATGAGCTACGTCCACTCGTTACTATGTATAGCAATTGCATCCACTATCAACATACTACAAATTGAAGCAGTACGAGGCAGAAGTTCATAATTCCAAATTCCTTGTTTTTCAGGATGGGCGTTTGAAAGTTACAAACAAAACACAATAAATAATAGTTTGTTCAATCATAAGGGGGATATTGTTTTACTGGAGACATGTCTGATACCGAAGCATCATTTGGAGTGTTTGTTCAATTTTATTATGCATATTCACTAAGTAAATTAATTTGGATTAATTAAATTAATATTTTGGATTTACCAACGTTTTGCTGAAAAATGACAAATTGAGGCACCAGATGCTGTTCTAATGATTCATTTATCAACATTATGTACACAATGTTATTCCTTCTGAACAAGGAAATCATAAGTCAGCTAATTCGATGCATTCAAGACATCATAGAAAGTCACTGTTTCTGAAATGACGTTGAATTAGAGGAAATTTGTACGTCCCGAAGCTCCTCCTCGTAATAGACCGGAATTCAGTATACAGTTTGTTTAGCTTTTCCATAATATGTGAAAGGACGATAGATTTCTATCCTCGGTTGTGCAAGGAAATACCACTTTAGTAAACATCGTCTCCCTCACTTTTGTAAAGGTTCCATGGTCAAAGATAGTCCCTCTTAACTGTGCTGTATTGGGAATGGAACGTATAATGATGTCGAGAACGTATTCCAAGTTATAGGCAACTATATAATAGGGGGTACCATCACTTTCCATAATTATCATCTATGATCTCATGCTTCAGCTAGACTACCTCAAACGATGAAGCATTTTTTGTGCCTCTTTTATTAACTTTATCAATATGGAAGGCGCTGCGACTTTCTCCATTCATCTTCTTCATTTTTCTAGTCTGCCAAATGTCGTGTGAATGGTCATGAAACTATGACTAGGTACTGGATAATAAAAATGAATCAGGTTGAATTTATTGTTTGAAAGATGCTACGAAAATGCAAAAAATATACAGGTGGAAAAACAGTAGTTTATAAAGATATTAAAGTACTTCGTATCAGCAAGAATTTTGTCACTCATGTACCAAAGCAATCAACCTAGAGGTAAATTTGAGCATTTAAGACTTTAATGTTCACCGTTAATGAATATGGTGGCATTAACACGGCCTTACCTTATCTATATATGACGCACAAACCATGGACCTAACAACTTCTGGCCCGTAAATTTACATACATGGTCAACTCATCTAAGCTTCCCGCACAATCTTTTGTCAATTTATAGAACATGACAAAATGAGATGAAACTATGGCTTATCTCAGTTTCGCCAAAAATGACCTTATCAACTTTTGCCTCGCATTGCTTCAATTGTCGATTATTTGTGATAATGACTGACAGAATAATGAAAATTATAGATAATCTATAAAATATATTTACATACTAAATTACAAAATAAAGAAGACTTACTTGAAGAAATGCTTCTAGTGTAACGAAAATGTTTCTAAAATCAACTGATAAACAGTTCAATGAACTTAAATGCAATGAAAAAAAATAAGAGAAGTGAAATATGCTATTTTACGCTTTATGTAACAAATAGCAACAAAAAATAAGTAATATAACTCAGTGGCTGAAGAAGCTATATTTCTACAATATTATCGGGTTATCTATAGGTCTGAACACAAATTATTAAAATATTGTATTTATTTTGAAACATACCTCGAATGGACGTTAGATACCATCTAAGGAACCAACAACATATTCAAAAAAGTTCAGGAAACTCTTCAGAAGGAATGTTAAACTATTTTTCTTCCTTTTCTTTGTAACGAAAGATAAAACACGGTAGTAGGGTCTCTCGAGCAACCCAGGCCCCGAGAGTACAAACCTGTCTCTCTTGCCTTTAATTGGGCTTCATCATAACGAATGTTTTGTTTCCATAAAATATGTACGTTTATGCCAAGGTGACCAAGGTGAAGTATCTGTAAACTACATGTGTCTTTAAATATTTGATGTGTGAAAGAAGTAGTAAAGATCTGTAGACCTTCTAAAGTAATGAAGTAGTCTAATATCGAAGTTCTTGACTTTGTGTCATTCTCCTGATGTGAGTTCATGTTCAAAAATTTACAGTTGAAACTTAACTAAAAATTCAGCAACTTCAAACTATAAGTATTCTCATAGTGCATGGTGACTGAAGGAAATCAAACAGAATGGCCAGTCACAAGGTTTGAACCTGAAACAGTTTTTTTTTTTTTTTAAGTTTTGATCAAATAGCATCTAATCATTCAACTACATGATTGGCTTGGGAAAAAGTTCCATGCTTATCATGGATGCCTGCAGGGAGGAGAGGACACATTTTCTCTTCATAAATTTTAGTCTTGTATTATTAAGCCATTAGGCCGAGCTCCAACATCAACATGCGTGGGTAACTTCTTTCTTTCTTTCTTTTAACTGCGGACTATAGTCCATTGCATTGATTAATCTATCCTTGTGCTATCTAAGTCTTGTTCATTTTTTTATTTATTTTACTCTTAGTCTTGTAAAGTTGATGACGTTCCTTTTCATAAGCAGTCCTTCGTCAGATTAGGTTATACCAGGTCGATATACTGGAGTAAGGATGAGATATTATGAAGTTGATGTGTTTCTTCTTCAGACTTGTCCTTATTCAGGGGAATTATACAGATACTATACACATGAATAGAAAATAAATTGTATAATTGATGATGATTCTTCTTAGAAGTAATCCTTTACAAAGTCAAGCTAATATTGGATCAAGTGCAAAAGTACTTTAGTTTACTTTTACTACCAAATATGCTACTAATATTCATGTAAACACTAACCAAGATTAGATCCAAGTGCAAGTATTTCATATTTATATCATTTGGTAATCAATTCGAAAGCATAGACCTTTCGTAGTTTCACAGAGCAGTTTCTATAGTTTCAGCAATCGATCTATACTCATTTTCATTCATCATACTTTCAACTCATAATTAGTGTTAACTTACAGCTTTCCAGAATATATTATTCCAATTATAAGCAATTAACAACAAAGCTTATCGACATACTCATTCCATTAATCATCCATGGTTTTATAACATCAAAAGCATATATTCATAAATAGACAATTGACAATTACATATGAATGATTTAAGCATCTTAGTCTATGATTACTGATTAGTATCTATAAATATCATAAAGTCTGATATAACATTTTTGTTCAATCTTAAAATACATAAGAGGTTTCTAATCTCCCAACAAACAACCATATTGATTCCCCGAAGTCTCATTAGCAACGTCATAAACAAGCTATCAACGCTCCGTTGCTATGTAGATCTATACTGTCAAGTGTCAATTTCCAACATCCTGGATTTTTGAGAGCGAAAGTAAACCTTCATGTATTAATTGTAATGAAAATGACATAGATATATTGTTGTGATTGTATTGATTCATTTAGTATTAGCAAGATCTTGTAATTCTATAGGTAATGTTTCTCATAGTCTTTTTGATTAACAGTGCAGAATAATCGCTTCTATGATAGTGGGGTGTTACGGATGTTTTGTTTTCAGCATGGATATTTTTCATTACTTAATAAATCGCAGAGCGTTATTATTTACACTGTTCAAATCATAGCCCTAGATCAAATGTAATGATCCATGATCTGAACAAATTAACTGCAACTTAAAATATATCGAAAATTAGTTATTATTTTATGGGAATAGTCTGTTACAAACTATTATGATTTTGTCTGTTAGTGGAATAATATAACATAAAAAGAATTACGATATGTAATTTCTATTTTTAAACATATTACTTTTGTTGTTTATTTTTCTAAGTTTTTGTGTATAGACTGAAGAAGCAACTTTGGCCTAAGCCCGTCACGTAGGGCAGCGACATAGTAAATGGCAGACAGAACCTTATTTGAGGTATCATCTAGGAATTCACCTGGTGAAACTGATGAAAAGCCTGAAAAAGTTCGGTCAGGATGGTCGACAGCTTGGCTCGATCCAGTATGCCTCCCCACTGCTTATCCAAAGTCCCTGAATTCAACCACCCTGGATCATAGGACTGTGCACATGTCGCATACGTCTATTTCTATCAGCTTTTTTTAGCCGGCTTTCCTGTAAATTTCAAAATTTTATTAAAGTTTTATTTGTTGACGTTATGAATACTAAAAATATCAGTTTGAGGGGGCTTGGTGCAGAATGCAAATAAAAGAAAATAAATATGGTTCCTGTAAATGTTTCTTCAGTTTTTTCAAAAGGGGCATCAGTCCCCAACCTTTAGCAACCAATAACATATTCATATTTTGCAATAGTGATACGATCTCATGACTCAGAATGACTTTTAAGGTTAATGTAAAGCAACGATCTCCAACAAAAGATCGCAGCACTAACTCCGTATATGTCTAATGTATTTTTATCGTTGCACGAAATTTCATTGCTGTTCCTACAAATTCAAGCCTAGAGAGTTCAAACTTTCAGGGAAGAAAGTTCATAACTAGTTCAAGAGCATGATCGATGCCGATTTTTAATTTTCTGTTTTGTTCATTGTTGCAAGAGTTACATTGTTATAAGTTTTGATATTCTAAACAACTTTCATAGAATTCATCTCACTTTAAAATGTTTTCCACAATTTCCCTACTCCCCCCAAAATATACTCCTGCACTGAAAAAATGTACGATTCGAAAATCGATGAAGTCTTTCTTTCTGTCGTAAATGTGAAATAACATTCCAAACGATAAATATTTTTCAGATTCTTTTCTCAGCAGCAACTAATACTTCAGTCTGAAATTTCAAATTTGTTTTGGCTAAGGTTTTTATTCATGTTCAATATCGGAGTGTTTGTAAACCTCAGACGGACTTTTAACTCGCTCTGGAGAAAATAGTTTCCCTATGATACTCAAGTAGTTCGTCTTCATTTCCTTACTTTAAAATTATGCAGCAACTCTTTTATTCTGAACATTCTGCTAATTATGTGTTACAAACTCCGCCAAAATGATTCGCTGATTTTAATAATTGTAAATTAAAAATTGAGAATGGAAAATAATATCTAAATTTCAATTAAATTACATTTTTAATTCAATTCTGTTGTTGTGGATTAAATTCAGTTTCCTTATTTGTAATCGAAGACTAAAGACCAAATTAAAATGTATAAAGGGTATGAAAGGGCCCAACCTTTTGTTATAATGGCGAAGGTCAAAACCGCGAAGTGAAGCAGGTTCAAACCTTGCTCTCGGTGGCGACCACCTTGATTTCCTTCAGTATACTTTGACAAATAAGGGATAATGCCTGGAATTAACGTGTTGATTGTTGCTTTACTTCCGTTTTAAGGAAGACGTACCAGCCGAGCACAGCCATTTCTCAAAGTTGCTACGAACTCAGATCAAAGATGCCAGTAAAATTCCTGAGAAATGTAAATTAATAAGTAAATGAAGGATACTTTAACAAGTTCATTATGGCTTGTACAGCTTCATGAGAAACAACGAACAGAATTCGGAATGATTCATTTCATTAGTTCCAAAATAATCTGTTAGTGGTATTTGACCAAGAATATTCTCGTAACAGTCTGCAACTAATTTTTATAAATATTTCAAAATTGAAAAAAAAACTTAATATCTATCATATTACTTACTATCTTCATTATCTGGAAAAGAAATAATATAATATTAATTTTTACTTCATTTTGAATTTTACATTAGATCGAATATACATAAAGGCCATAAGAGTCAAAACATTAACTAAAGTTCATATTTTATTTCACGTGGTTCAAAATATAAAACGAGTGTATTCAATCCACATTTCACAAAATCCGAATTTGTAATATTTAATTATCTTAAAACTGAATGACTTTAGCTGAGGTGACATTACATGGACATGTTAGAGATCTTTTTCCTTGTAAGTCTTAAGAAATTTTAAATTTTGTTTGGCTTGATTTACATTGTGAATTCGACTGCAATGATCCAAAATCAATCTTAAGTGTTCTTTGAGCTAAATATATGAGACTCATACACATGTAGATATCACAAATTGGATTACAAGGTGCAATTGTTGACTGGGTTTTCAAATACATTTTGCAAAGTATGGTATTGGTAAAGAAACGCGAACAGTAGGATTATTTATTTGTTTATTAGAAAGAATACAACAGACGTATGCCCAGTTAAAGATTATGTAAAAAGTAAATTACAACTTAATTTTTTTATCTTACCAGGAATGTCTAGTAATATGTAATCATTCCATACTGTCAATAGTTTCAATATATACTAAACACAAGGGAAATACATCCATACAAAGATAAGTTTAAAATTAACATAGCTTTTCAAAGTGGTCTAATAATATATACAAGTTAATACAATATGAAAACAAAGTAAATATACAAATAAAGATATAAGAATAATATAAGACTGACAATAGAAATATAGTTAAATGATTTATGTGCCCATTGTAAGCTTCTTTCTTGCCATCGCATGTTTATAAACTACAACTAGTTATTACTATTTTGCTTCCTTTAAAATAATTTTATTATATTATTCTGGAAACTTCTTTGGTTTTGATTAAATATATCTACCTCATTCTTCATTCCACGTAACCTATTGTACGTAAGCACATTCTCAAAATGGGTGACTTTTTTAGAATTTCAGTTCGGAGTTTCATGCAGTGGAAAAGGCCATTGTTGTCCATTCGGGTTCTAGTATCCGGTATCCGAAATTTGATTTCAGAGAGTAAGTCTATTCTATCTACACAGTTATAAATTAATTTGCAAAGAAAGAATGGGTCAATAATGATTCTCCTGTTTCCCAGCGTAATGAGTTCAAAATTCTGAATTAGGTTTGCATAATGTTCAAACTTAGAATGAAAGCCAGTTGTTTTATATATTAGGAAACTGAGGAATTTAGATGAGATATTTTCTATTTTCTGACAATTAATTTGAATGGTGGGATTCCAGATGATAGACGCATATTCAAGTTTAGGTCGAACAAACGAATAATATAACTTTTGGTATGTATTACTCATCCTGAAGACCCTTGCTGTTCTATAAATCAATCCTAGAATTCTGAGATTCTGCTGTTATATTGTTTACATGACAATTAAACGTCAGTTTAGAGTAAAAAATGATTCCAAGATCCTTTATTATTTCTAGACTTGGTAAAACACTGTTATTAATTGAATACGGAAACTGAATAAACATTCGTCGTCTAGTAAATGTAATCGTAGTGCATTTTTATATTCATATCTAATTTATTTCCTGTGACACCACCTATTTCTGTTATCAAAATCTTCTTGTAATTGATAACAATCTTTGATTGATTCAACTTTAGAAAATATTTTAAGATCATCTGCATACAATTGTGTTTCAAATTTGAGTGTACAATCAGGGAGGTCGTTTATGAATAATTAAAATAGTAATGGGCCTAAATTTGATCCCTGAGGTACCCCTGATGTCATTTCGAATTCCTTTGATACAAATTCTCTGTAGAAAAGGAATTGTACACGGTGTTGTATGTAAGATGAAAGAAGATTGACTAGGTTTTCCGTAAAATTGAAATGCTTAAGTTTGGCAAATAATATTCAATGATCTACGGTGTCAAAGACTTTGGCAAAATTAGTATATATAAAATATCAAGCCAGTATGTTTACATATCAAGTATGTAATCCTATAAAACATGACGGAAGATAGATATTCTGTAACGCATTACTTTCACATACTAGCTAAACGGACACTCTTAATAGGTGGGTGCTTAGGATATTAACTTGCCTCTTCTGATACCTGATAAGATCGATGAAGTTCAACTCGAGTTAAATAAAAATATTTAGAAAATTCTATTTTCCTTTGTATGAACACCCAAAAACCCATATTTCTATCATTATCTTAAGACCTTTTCACCACGCTTTGATAGTCTAAGAACGTGTTAACTGAATAGAAATTACAAAACCCTTTTTCCATTTTTGTTCTTGTAGGAGGAAGGGTGTCATCGAGACTCGTCCGAGGATCGAGAGGAGGAAATGTTCTGCTGTAAGATTCTTCAGGCAACAAACGTGGAGTTGGCAGGTAGTTTGGAAAATCTCAGGGGAGCGTAAACGTCAAGAATCATCCACAATGAAGATCTACAGTCAAACATGGTGATATAAACTTTATCTTTATCAGTTGGTAATAACGTCATTTCCAATAGCCCATGCCTGGATTTTTTGTTTCTTTTTTCTTTGAGGGGAAAGGAAGATGTGTTTTTGCCACCACAGTTGTCTAACCGTCCCGGCAAAAAGGGCTTCTTAGTGCTATTTTAGTTTGAGATTTATATTCATATTGCTTACGTTTATATTTACACTATATTTTTTCTGTTTCTTACAGGTTCCACTTCCAGCAACGACGACACATTACTTGACGGATAGACCCCAAGCAGCGATGGCTCATTACTTAACGGATGGATACTAAGATGGATAAGATAACATGCACTTAATAGTAGTAATTTGCAGATAGACTAGTGTTTGTGGTAGCTGCGCAACCATCGATATTTTTATTTTTGTTTGCAGCATTTTATCCTCTCTTTCAGATATATCTACGGAACAACATGAAATTCTGTACACAGTAAATGTTAATTGCCTTGTAAACAGAATCATTGTGTGTAGTAATATTGAAAAATGCACTGAAAAATTGTCAGTTGAACTGACTAAGAACTGTCAGTCATTGACAGTTATTTCAATTACCTGTTTTTCTGTGGGATACAAAGTCTGTATAAAGGGAATTAATACCTGATTCTTTCGTTACAGCACGATTGCAGGTAAGTTGCTTGAATAAAATTACAACAGGTGGACATCTATTTGTGTTTCTCTAACGTGATGTAACCAGAAAGGTTCTTTTGTTAACTTATTTTCCTGAAATCAATGTTTGGTTTTACGTGTAAAGAGGTTTCGTTTTCATACTGTAATGTTCAAAATTTCAACTTACGAAAGAGTATTCCCCTTGAACCAGCAATCTTTAATAAAATAAATAAATGAAAGCCCTGAAACCCCAAATCAACCAGCAGCATAGTGAACAGTGCTCAAATATACTAGAGAAATAGATAGGAAAATAAACAATGAAGTAATGGAATTAACTAGTGACCAGAAAGAAAAATAAACATAACTATTTTATTTGTCAATTTCTTAAAAATCAACCTCAAGAAATAGTTTGAGAAAAACTTTTCTTGGGCGAATCTATAAAATATTGCAAAATATAATGACGGGTATATGTACATTTTCTGTGCGATTGATGGTATGGAATTTTATGCCTGTCAAAAATAAAACAGGTCCACTGGAGGCTAACGAACTTGTCGCACGACAGGAATGTCGTTCTTTGCCAGGAGAGATTGGATCAAGTGAGAGGAATGGACTGGAGTGTTTTCCTGATCCAGGTGCCATGTTTGTGAAGCCGACTGGTCTTGTCTCTTGCTACGAAATGCATCACGTAGGCAACGGAGATCGTCTCTTTCGTAACTCTTCGTCCTTCTGGTAATTCACAATATCACTCTCCACTGACGTGCGGACATCTTTGAACCGAGTGCACTATTCGGCGAAAAAGAAGGACCAAACGACATTACACAAACGATAAACGAATGCTGAAGCAAACGAAGATCACGGCACCTAACATGCATGTGCATGAAGGATACCTCCACCACTGTGTGCCGTATTACCATCGACAGTTCTGTACTTCCCTCAGAAAAAAGTAAGGTCGGATACTTTTCAGACAAACTTTGTATATTGCATCAAAGGCGAAACGGTGGGAATGACAACATAGACCAAGGAATAATATTCAAAGTTTAAAAAATAAGTATTTGATATTTATCCAAGAGCCATAGGCTGTCTTGAAAAATGGTTCGATTACGAACATTCTCCATTCAAGAATTTTTTATACTTAAAACTTGACAAAATTCCAAACCTCAACGAACTCTCAAGACAAAAATTAGGGTTCAGTCTAGATGAAGATGCTCTCTACAACGAACTTTGTTTACTGAAAGAAGCAGTGTCTGCTTTCATGAATGATGAACATTTAACAAGTGTTTTGAAGACAATGCAATCTTTAAAAAAAATCTCCTCAGTAAAAAATGATTGTTTCACATGTTTTTGCCATATTTTCAAGCAACCCTTTTGTGGAACGAGTGTTCAGTGTAATGAAAAATTTATGGACTGATGAACGGAATCTTTTGTGTGTAGAAATAACTAAGGCTGAATTGTACATAAAGGAAAACTTAAATTTACTTGTGCAGAATTTTATCATTTCATTGAAAAGAGGAAAGAAATACTGAAAGCAATATCAAGAAAGTCAAGGTAAAACTTTGTACGGTAATCTGTACATTTCTTTAAAGAAATCTTTATAGCACGTGTGTAGAATTCATTCAGATAATTCTTTTATTTAAAGGAGAAAGCGCACTAAAAGTAGTATGTATCAACAAAGCTGTAATGTCGAATATCATCTGTATTTGAGCAAAAATATTAAGTTGTTCAGGAACTTGTTAGCAAATGAAACTAGATTGAAAGAATAATTATTAGCAATAGTAATTTTCTCATTCCTAAATATCCCTAACCATGAGTATATTCCACTTTATAGGAAGCGGACTCTAGAATATTGTATTTAGCTTACGTTTTCAGACTTGAGCATCGGCCGGTAAGTTTTGTGTTCCGAGTTGGCATCTTTGCCCGGATAGCTTCGGAAGGGTTCGGACACTCACACAATCTATTTGGGAAAATGAATACTAAGTCTATTAGCAGTCGTGAATAGCACCAACTTCAAAAGATAAGTTTTCTTCGTGAAGTTTTTATGTTCCGTCGAATAGACTGCAATAGACAAAGTCAGCAATTGGCGGAGTGAACTGAACATTGAAATTAAATTCAACTTCAGCGTTTTGTATATTGATTGAAAATACAAAACAATAATTGTCGCCCAGGTCTCACGAAGGATTACTCAAGGACCCTGACGGCAGATAAAAGTTCAAAAAAGTTATTTTTCCGATCTGTCAGGATAAAATTTAACCGTAGAAGAACATTTCCTAAATTTAAACACTTAAATCCAACAAGAAAACGAAATCTAAATATCATGGAGAATAAAATAAACTATAATTCTAATTAATGAAGTAAGCCCTATCAGAAATTACATGTCCACACAAATTCAACTGACGTAATGAATCTGCCCTATGATAATTGTTTTTTTCAAAATCCCCACTTTTAACGAGCTAAGCTTTTTCGTATACAATTGCAGCGATGTTCTCTCTCTCAGAATTCTATGTTAACACACCGTCACACCCTCATACTTACAAGTGACTATTCATCGTCCATCCTCGTGTGATCTTTTGTACCTAGTACCGACCATCTCCATGAGCAATTATCCTTTGTCCTTACAAACTTCTCTTTTATGCTAAAATGAAACATCAGAAAAGCTTCAACTGGTTGCAGTAGTTCTTCGTGATTTCCTTCTGGGTTTCTTTTTCGATCTCAAACATTGTAAACCTCCTACCGGCTATTGTCCTCGCCTGGGTTTTGATAATAATAACAATAAAAAAATAAAATAAAAAGTTTTCACATTACAATCGAATACACTTTCTCGGATCTTACCTTTCAAAAGTCTCTGTTCTTGTCATAGGGCTGATATAATGGTTTAAAGGTAAGTTTGGTTTGCTGTGCAAGCACAGTATACTCTTAATTATGAAGCTGACCAAGCATCCGTGTGGTCTGAGTCGTTGGGCCAACTACTCGAAAGTCACGGGTTCGAATCCCGCCAGGGGCATGGATGTTTGTGAATTTAACTAGCAGTGCCTTTACAATATAATCACGAAGGGGCGAAATCAAAAGTTATGTACAGTACTAAACTAACTAACTAACTCTATGGCTTATGGAACTCGCAAGTTCATCGCCGCAGTAACAAACGCATGCCATTGGATTCTATCTTGGGCAACATCAAGCCAGTTTTCATCACGAACACCTACTTCTCGAAGATCTCTTCTAAACTACAGTATGTAAATCACTATATTTCCGGTTTAATGGAATCACCCTTAGTCCCATCAAATTCAGTTAAACGAGAATAGTGTATGTGTAGGAGAAAAACTCCTGACCCTTGCCTCCCCGAAAGATCAGTCGCCGAGGGACGTCTTACTTGGTGAAATTAATTTAACAGGCTTAGGTCACCGGGTTGGAGTTACTGGTCTTCCACCAGGTGCCTCCCCAGGTGGCGGATAGGGGAATGCCGACCAGATATGGTGGGTACCGGAAATATTCCGGGGCGGACCAAAACCAGTACTGCTGCCTTGCAGT
>JAGDQP010039476.1:1577-17718 GCA_022664845.1 Lepisma saccharinum | reverse complement strand
CTTACGTGTGTGTATTTCAGTTAGTCTCAATGTCCTACGCAACAATATAAAATATGAGATCTTTTTCTGGCGCTCTTCGTAAACAAAAAAAAAAAAAAGTCTTGTCTGATGGCAAAATGTTACACACTCATGCCCAATCTATCTGCAGATAACCAATTCAGAAATGAAACAAGACACTCTGCAATCGTGGCGCGCCAAGGTTCGTCGCATTCACATGATGATGATAATAGATGTTCTACCCGAAGACAAATATATGACTCGAAGGTCCCTGAGCATGGTGGTTTGTCATCGTCATTCATCGAACCCGGACCCCTTGGTTACAAGCCATTGAGCGTTACCACGCAAATGTTAATCTGTATTCATTTAAAAGATAATATAGTGCGGAGGATATCTAAATATTTGACTTGTTATTTTCATCCTATTCGAGAACGTAGCTTCTAAAGACGGGATCTGATATCAACTATGATACGAACACGACTCGGATTGGAATTCGGGGGAGAGTGCGAGTCCACAAACAAATATGTGATGCCACTCTTCGCTAAAGGGCCTTTCTCCAAAAACCCAATCTTCCTTCCCCGTTGAATGGATTACAGGACTTTGCATTTGAGTGTTCGGTGATCTACTTCAATTTACAATTCTGGGCGTTGACTAGCATCTAAGGGATGATCTCTCTTTGCCAGGGGCTTGAAAGTTGACGGTCAGGGCCTTTATACAGGTATCGCTCCGACATTTCCCTTGTAAAACACGAAAATCTTGTGAAACGTCGGTCAGAATGGACAGAGGCAGGACTCAAACCTGTGTGTCTTCTCAGTGCCCATTCCAAGTACTCTCAAAAACAACTTTCATTCATTTGGCCACACTGGCAGTTATAACCCACGTCCGTCACGTCTGACGGATAACGACTCTCGGCGATCACTTTTCCTGGGCCAAGGCCTTTGTTGAGGAACCATTCGGCATTCGCTTGTGAATCTGAGGAAAAACTCTGGAAAACTTGAGTCGGTATGGCTGACACCACGGTTTGAACCTTCTTGCCTCCTCAGTGTCGATCCAAAGTCCTCGATTGTAACCACTAGATCACTGAACAGGTTTCTACACTTGTTTTGTGGTTTGACCGAAAGCAAGGTATGAGGCAGCGTCTTCTTGTTACGGCCAGTTCTACATATTATGAAGAATAATGACCACGTCAGACGAGCTTTTGTGTCTTCATATTACTGGGGTGCACTGATGGACTTTAGTATTGGGATGATGCAAAAATAATGGCAGTTTTCTGATTGAAGATTTTACAAGGAAAATTTAGTAGTACCATATTCATGCTTATATTGATTGTTATATGCCTTTTTTAAAACCTAAACCCCTGCTTAACAAAGTACATGGAGTAAATTCTTCGAACATTCATTTTTGGTTGATTTCAGGCTGATACTCACTCAATGATGATCTCAAGGCCAGAAATTCATATAATCTTTACCATGAATTCAAACTTGCGCATTCTGCTACGGAAACCAATCGAAATATCATCAAAGAATTGGGTCAAGGAATAGCTTCTGAGAACAGTGAGAAGATTCGAAAAGTTTCGCACTGAATATCTGACTCAAGATGAAGGAGGTCATGGCCGCCCAGCGGAAGCTGACGACGACAAACTGAAGCCAATAACCGAAGCTCACCCTTTAAAAACTATTGTTGTATGATTCAAAATTAACCAATCAACAATTGTTCGTAATATGAATGCCATCAAGAAGGTGAAAAATCTCGATAAATGAGTATCACACCAATTGAACGAGTAAAAAAATCGTCTCTACGAAGTGTGTTCTATGCTTCTTTTCCGCAACAGAAATGATCCATTTCTTGAACCTATTGTGACTTGGGACGAAAAGTTGAACTTCTACGAGAATCGCTGTCGTTCTGGTTAAATCAAGATGATGCTATAGAACACTACCCCAAGCCACATCTGCACGAAAATAGTGACAGTTTGGTAGTCTATAAAAGGAGTGATCCACTATAGCTTCTTAAATCCTGGCGAGACTATCACATCGTGCACCTACTGTCAACAAATTTACATAATGAACCAGAAACTGGCACATTTATGCCCATGCTTAGTTAACAGAAAGAGCACGGTGATTCTTCACAACAACACTAAACCATATGTCTGGCAATAGACATTCCAGAAATTGAGCCAATTAGATTTATTAAACTCTGCCATATCCACCATACCCTTCTGACTTCTTACCAACTGACCACCACTTACTTATGCTTCTCCACAAATTCTTAGATGGAAAAGTTTTCCGTGTTCTTGACTCAGCTCACAACGCAACGAGTTCGTCAGCTACCTGACTCCAGAATTCTCTGCTATCGGGATAAACAAACTTACCGAATGTTGGCAAAAATGTGTTGATTCCAATGGTTCTTATTACGAGTAACCAAAATGTTTGTGCAGAGTTATGGTTTTATAAAATGGCCATTATTTTTGCATGTATCAAGCCAATCGACCACGAACGTTTCCTTCACTGTTTCATGAATGAATGGTAAAGACAAAAATGTGAAGCTAATCCAGATCACGAGTTACCATATTATGATAAACATCAGATTAAATGTAAGTTTCATTAACAAATATACTGCAATGTCTCATTCATTCATTGATACATACCTACACACACATACACAAAAACTACACCCACTAAAAACTACAAAAAGTACGAACCTGAACAACAACAGTGCCATCCGGAGGTCCTAAGTCTTGAATAACTTCCAAAAATGCATTATTTCGTCTTTCTTCATCCACCTGGAGTACATCTACATCTATAATTGCAATAACAGGTCTATGGTCACTCTGCTTCAGTTCGGCTCTCCCATAATGGACCAGAGTCCCATGATTCCAATCAGGGCTCACTTCTGCAAAGATCAAAACCAGCCTATAAATAATAACTATATGACAAAGGAGCACATGCCATTTAACTAACTTCTTCTTCTATATTCCTCACTTCACTTATTTCAAAAATTTTACACACAATAATGGTTTAAAAATTAACAATTTCTTCTCAACAATGATTCCAAAACCATGAAGCATGACTATACCATAGCAACCATTAAGTTATTAATACTATGCTTATGAAGAAGCCCATATTCACTAGCTTTTCCCTTTTGTATCTTAAGGTACATTTCATCTAAAGTCCGTAAATTTTAATCACCTCGCATATTTTTCTTTTGAATGCTCACCGACTCAAACAAGGCAACCGCGTAACAGTAACTACCTTTCATTTATCAAAAATAAGCCTTCCGATGGAAAGGTATAGTCCATTACTATTTAAAAGCACCTCTCATATTTGGATGTATTTCTTAGGAAGACCATGGGAGAATTATATACGAGTAAATAAGATTATATAAATACTACGAACCTGCATCAATTTGCATTTTCCGTCGTTTCCATAAAACCCGATCAGTCCAAGCAGGGGCTCTACACTTTTCACTAGTATCATAATCTTCGGAAAACAGATCATACTTATATGTCGGGGCAAAGTTTATTGGACCCTCTTGAAAATTTTTAAATACTTTTTCCTCTTTTTGTTGTACCTGAAAATAAAACGTACAGTGTCATCCAAAGTTCACGCTAAAATTACTGAAGACGAGTAAAAGATTGCTACAAAATATAGAATATTTTATTAAAATCATAAAGAATGAATGGATTATATAACGCCAGCTGACTTACACATATAACGCTCATACACGGTAATAAACACATAAAATGCTGTAGAGTTCAATCTCAGCGACCGACCTTCCTGATTGAGGTATTTCCAGGGTTTTTCCTCAGTCACACCAGGCAAATACCAGGATGATACCTTCAAATTAGGCACTTGCCGACTCCTTCCTGCATCCTTTCCCTACCCTATTCCGGCCTGGGTCGTAAATGCATAAAGGCCATAAAATAAATTCGAATTCAAAAATAAAATGCTCTACTCCAATTTTGAAACTGTCATTTTTGCGCGACAAGCTTAAGTCCGTCACTACAAACTGAACTTATAATTAGAACTCTGCGAATGCGATTGATAATTTTCCGCTTCCATGTCCCGTATTTAGGGGCTCCATAGTCTAGTGGTTAGAGCGTTGGGCTCATGTCCGCGTGGTCCCGGGTTCAATTTCCGGATGGAGTTCCACTTTTCGGCGTCCACCCAGCGTCGTGAGGCAAACTGGAGAGTCACGTGAATAAAGACGTGACGGCCACTCGGTCTAGAAAGCCCCTAATACGCCTGTTCGTGGCCAGGTGGCGCGCAGTACTGACCACACTGCCGTCACTTAGGTGGACGCAGTTCCACCAAGCGCGGACAGATGGCGTTGGGGCAGGATCAGGACCTTTCGGTCAGTAACGTCTATGGTTATTATTATTATGTCCCGTATTTATATGTACTTGGATTTTGCATTTTGTCAGTTATTAAGGAATCGTGACGGACACATCCTATAGATTGGCAAAAGTACGTATTCAAATGCAAATAACAACAGCACAAAATAATGCAGAAACTACAAATAAAACTACGTTTATTTGTTAAAATATCATAGAAATCGCTTTGCACCAAGGCTGATGACCTTGGTCTGAACAGGTTTCCATGATGTCATTTTGGAAACAGAATTATAAGATTTTGAGATAACTGCATGGACGTATTTCCATTTGGAGATTTACAAGAAAGAATGAAATTTACGCAATACATTACATCGTGCTGCACTGTGGGTAATCTTATTTCTTACAAGATAAACTAGGTTTACTTAAATTCGCACACTGGTGCGCAGGAGAGAGTGGACCAAGTTTTAAATGTGTGTTACTTGCGTGATTGTTGATTGTAGACCATGTGTACTCGCTAAAATATTTTTTTAATTATTTATGTTACACAATCGTTGTTTTGCTGAGAGATCACGCAGCATAATCAGGGAAATTAGAACACATGAAATACAGATAGATTAAAATATATATATCCAAAGAAAATAAAAACATTACGTATTTGACGGACCACGTTTTGGTTGTTGCAGTGTTGCCAAGCACTAAGAGTGAGAGATGATGATGAGCTAAAAGTGGATGTCACTTTCGGAGGGATATGAAAAGCTCTTTGTAAGGAAGATAAATACATTTGAGAAAAGACCTACAGCTGAGATGTATAAATCGATAAAATTGAGTAATTCACATATCGCACAGTGTGTGTGAACTGTTTGTGAAGATGAATAAGTTTATTTATGAACCAATGTATATAAAGAAAATTGCAAATAATTTAAATTCTTTCTTCTTTTCGTTTCACTTGTGTGCGAGTGTAAAGAATTACCATAATTTTTGATAAATGATGTATCCCTTGGAAGCACAAAGTTTTATTTAAAACATCTCTGTCAGCATATCAACGTGCGATGTCGCCTGGTTCTAACTAAAGCACTAGGTTTAACCATCGTGACAAATGCGTATTAACTACCACTCACACGCAACCCCCGATTACAACAGAAAGAAAAGTCGCATACCAAAATAAATTTATTTGTGAACGCAAAACATCTAAACTAGCTTAGACTTGTCTCAAGATTTTCTTGTGGAGAAGGGGGAGGGGCCTCGTCGTTGATATCTATTTCCAATGCTGGGTAAGGTACTCTTCGTTTGTACCTAGGTACAGGTAATGACCAATTTACGTAAGGTGCTTTTTAGGTACTTGGCACAGTAGGAAGGAGCTGAAAATGGATTAATAGATGTACGGGGGCACTCATTGAATGCAATATTACTCTTATATCATTACCTATTATAATAATATAAATTCTCTCTTTCTAGTAAGATAGATTCAACCAAAGGATGCTCTACCATCTAACCTTTGAGAAAAATTACAAACCTGTGGGTGCATGCAAGAACCTGATAAGTGACATTTAAAACTAAACTGTGTTACTATACTAAAATACTTTACAGGTACCTAGCTATGTTCTCTAAGAAAATAATTGCCCAGAAACAATATTTGGTAGTAAAAAGCATGGTTTTTCTGTACAATCTCCCATATGGAACAATGGTTTCTCCCATTTTTAACCGGTTTCTCCCGAAACAAGATCAGGTTCTTGCACGCACTCACAGAAATAATATAAACATTCCACAAAAGCAGATTAAAAGAATACGTCAAAGGTGGGGAAACTGGGCTCAGAGATATTTCTTTCTTCATCCTGAGGGCGAGTAGTGAACAGACAAGAATCTAGAATAGAAAGTGAACACTCATCGCTGTGTTTAGTGATCAGTGTTGCCAGAAAGCAGAGTAATGGTTTGTTTGATTTGATCTTTAGTTCGAAATCAGCACGCAGCTTTTACGGAAGAGAACAACAGTTACTGTGGATCTGAAACACGCTCGAGTTTTCATACGCGGCTGAGACCACCATATATCGAACCCGGAAGTGTACAGTAATTATTGAACAGTATGATAAATTTAAGGATACAAGACCAAACAGACCTCATGTTGGCCGAGAGGTTAGCGCGCTTGCTTACTGAGCGCGTGGTCACGGTTTCGATTCCCCCCAGAGCCCATTAAACGGAGTGGTTCGGAGCCTATTTTTACCAAAAAACAGTAGGTCCCGTCCTTAGAAGCTCACCGGCTCGTTTAGAACGTTAATTACAATTCAATCCATCTAAAAGACCAAACAGCAACTTGGATCTAGTTTGTTCGCGTAACGTATACAACGTGGATAAAATAATATTGGTTTATTTTCTTTCTTTCTTTTCTTCTGAGATAAGTGTTTACGCCTTTAGTGAGGATATAATGCTTAAAATGTTTACTTTGAAAGTGATCAGTATGATCTGTTAACATGCTTATTGAATTGAATCGAATTACTTTTATGGCCATGTGGCTCAGACTTGGGTAGAGGAAATGATATGGAAGTGGGAAAGGAATTGGCGAGGACCTATTTGAAGGTACCATCCCAGCGTTTGTCATGCGTGACAAGAGAAAAAAAAACCTTGGCTTGTTTTTTTTATTTCAAAGAATCACAGTAATTCGTGTTGTCCTACGTTTTAATACTGCACTATATATAGTATTTAATGACACTCCAGTGACGATACTCATTTCAAAAGCAACTATATATAGTGTATTATATATTTATCTATTCCAGTACCTGTCCGATCATTCCTAATCCCTTCATGGGGTCGAACCCCACGTCCGAGCATCTTGACTGAAGATTTCACTCAGTTTCACCTGGCCGATACCTTCCACATCCTCTACCCTACCCTATCCCGTCCTGAGCCAAAGATGGCAAACGACCATAAATAAATTCAATTCGTGATCCTTTGAGGCAAAATATTACGGAGAGATTTTAAAATGACAGAAGATTACTGTCTTTTTTACCGCAAATTTCTTTGACATAACTGACATTCATGCAATTTTTTTTGAGTAGGATGTGCATTCGAGAAGCTCTGAGCTGAGATTCAAGAGTTCGAATTCTGCTTGGAACGAGCATCCCGACTACAATTTTTACGAGTTTTTCTTACGTAACATCATGTGAACGCAGAAGTAGAGATTACAAACAAAGTACGCCCACTGCTTTCCCTGATTGTTTCTGGTCGTGAGATTGCAAAAAGTTATTATTTAAATATCCCACAACCTTAGGCTTACAATGGACTTAGACCAGACACATTCTTAGGATAATTTAAATTTACATTCTGAACAGATTTGTGGCAATTTGAAAAACTTTTCCATCAGGCCTGGCAATGCAGCTCCGATTCACAAAAACCCCAGTAGATTGAGCATATTGTTTGTGTCCATGCAGGAGACCTGGATTCAAGGTCGCTAACTTAAAGACGAAATTTCCCTACCCCTGAAATATGTAATTGTACTAGTAACAGATACAAAAATAACTTATTGAAGTATTTTTTTCGAAAGAGTCTTCTAGGAATTTGGGGTTGATACTGATATTAAAAAAAAATAGTGTTCATTTGTTTCTTGATGAGGCACATTAAGTTTGCACTGATTATATGTGGCCTAACTTTCAATTTATTGAGGATAATCAGGTTTTTTTGTTAGTATTATGCACTATGAATATCATTTAAAGCCATTCTGAGAATACGACAACTGTTTAAGACCAAAGATTGTGGTATCGCTTCTTTATCTCGGGGGGCCATAGTTCAGTTGATTGAGAGTTGGCTTCGCATTCGGAAGGTTTTGGGCTCGATACCAGCGACCAATCATCCTGACAAAGGTTATTCCAGGGTATTTTGCCGGCATTTGCCTGGTGTGACTGAAGAAAAACCTGCCAGGATGGTGGGATTGAAACTAAGACCTCCCGAATGCTAAGCCAACGCTCAACCACTGAGTCACGGTCGCTCGGTAGCTCCATGAAGACAACGTCTAAAGATAGTGGAAAAAAAATAATAAGTAAAAGAAGTAATTAAACTGATTTTTAAAATGTACAAAGCTACAATGCACTGAAGTATTTAATATTAAAGTTGAGCTAAGCACCACTCTTTCATCCTAATCAGCCTGGCGAGCCTGGAATGACTCTTTCAAACGAATTACACACAATATATGTTCAATCTAAACCAGAAGTTCTTACCATCTGATAAAATCTCTTTTTTAAATAACATTGGAGTGGATGGGCCAATTTATGTATGTTTTCAGTAAATTAAAGAGAATAAGGTTTTCTGTAAGTTAAGAGAAAACTATACTAAAATCGCCCATCAGCCACAAAAAGTTATTCCAAATTATATTTTATCGAAGGGAAAGAAATTTTGGTGCCGACTGCAAATTAAAATCAGGGTGAAAGATTACTTACGCGCAGGCAAAGGAATTTTTGTTATTAAGGGATATTTATTTTCTTTCTCCTACATCCTAATCTATCTTCACTGTAAAATATTCATTACTAGTTCTGTAACTTCTGAATTTTATTTATTTATGACCATTAGGCATCTAAGGCTCAGGCAGAGATAGGGGGAGGGAAAAGGATTCGGGAAAATGTCGGCCAGGGCTTATGATGAAGGTTCCATCTCGGTATTTGCCTGGTGTGACAGAAAAAAATCCTGGAAAAACTTCAGCCAGGATGGTCGGCCACTCGAACCCACGACCCCCCGAATGCTACGCCAACGCTCTACCAGTGTAGTTCTGTAACTATATGGAAGGATGATGTAAGTCAGGTCTGCCTGAAAACTGGAGTAAACAATGAAAATATCAAGTAAAAAGTAAACAAACTGTTTACGTCATTTCGGTTAAAAAAAACAAACAAAAAAAAAACGTGCACCTTTCAGAAGTTATGGGCATTTACATTTGATTAAATCTTATAATCACGACGACTCGCTTACACCATTATGACTCTCAGTCCTCCATACATTTCTCAAATTCATTCTTTAAAGCTGTTTTTGTTGTCCGTTTATATTACAACATTTGAAAATAGTTGCTATGTTCAACTCATCCGGAATCTAGACAAAATATTTCAGTTTTCTTTATTTCCTTCTCTTATGAATAAAAAAAAAAAGAGGAAAGTAGCATCCAAAAGAATAAAATAACACTCAGTGTAAAAAAAAAACATATTCTACAAATGGAGAATTAGATGCATAAAATGGTATAAATTTAGTTCCAATATTTAATACATCTAAATTGTTTCAAAATATGAGAAACATTCCAAATCTCATGAAAATAATGCACATCTATGAAACACTTGTGATTCATAGGAAGTAGTTGACGATGACATTATTACAATAGATGTGTTGCCTCAAACATCTGATCAGTCTGTTCCTGCAAGGTGACAAGACATGATTTTCAATGCTAAATAGTTCAAAACAAGCAGACGAATTGTTTTAAAATTGAAATAAATATAAAGCTGAAAGATCCTAATGCCTTGCCTTCCTGACATGACAATATCTCAATTCTTGCCACGTTGCCTGCCGATGAAGGCATTTCTGACGATAGTTTTACTTTTAGAATTCTTATAAATCATCTGTTAGATTGTTGCCACGGATTTTTAAACAAAAATTTAAACAACTTATTAAACTCATTCAAGGGGTTAATTTGCCCTAAATGAGACCAATTAAACTAAACTGGGTGGCGCGACAGCCCCTAAGGGCCTTGGCAGACGGCTGTATTAAGTTCAAGTTATTAGAGGGTTACGTGGTCAGCGTAACGCCTCTTTGCAGCCGTGTGTCTGACTTTCATGTCCACAGTCCGCTACTTCTTTTATTCAAGTAGTTCCCCAATTGTCCTCACGATGCTGGGTCAACACCGAAATGTTGGCCTCCCCACCGGGAATCGAACCCGGGACCGCTCGCACAGAAGTCGAGTGCGCTACCGACTAGGCTACGCAGGAGGCTACTAAGTGAGACAAACAGTACCTAAATTCCTTCAATATTGTTACCAATCAACATTAGAAACTCTCTTCCATACTCTACGGTTAGAGAAATTTGTTGTTCGACTATTAGCTCAAGTATCTAAATGAAAAAACCTGATCTGTAAGTAGCAGGTACAGTAAAAAAGTACATAGTTACAGATACTAGGTACTACATCTACAATGTACCTAGGTACATGCTTTGGGTACGTCTTTTGTGGTACTACCCAACACTGCCTTTTCCATGTAGCATATGGAAATTACCTGCAGTGATTCTGATTAGTATCGATAAAGTTGTCAGTTTCTCAAAACGAATCTTAACTAAAAGTGACAATGAAAAGTGGGAACTTTTACTCTCAAAGCATTAAATATTTATTAAATAACTAAGAAAACTATTGTTTTCCGCAGAAAAAGGAAGACATTGTTTTCTAAAGCAATATGATAAAGGTTTCGCGTTATGAGGTCTATTAGCATTTTCTTGCGTCATAAATACATCGTTTCTTGGTGAAAGTATCCAGATCAATTGTGAATTTGATTCGTTTTACCGCTTAATGCTAAAAATGTAGGACTCTTCCGTCATTGCAGTAAAGTCACTCCACAAATATTACTTTATGGCGTACAAGGTTAAAAGGAAAGACTATATAGAAACTGAATTTCTGGCCTTTACAGCGTCTTAAGACTAGAGGCCGTCACGTTCAAATGTTTGTTATTGCCGTTGGAGAAGAAACAAGGATGGTAGCGCCTAGGGTCTATATATTCTAGGAACCATTCCAGAATTAGCCCGGAGCCACTGAAGAAATTCTGGAAAATTTTAGTCAGGATGGCTGGCGTGAGCATTCGAAATCTGCGACCGTAACCATTAGACACGTGGAGTGGGTAGGAAAAACTGCACCCAGGCACAATAATCAATCAACTGCTGCACAGATCTTGAAATCCCTGCCGCATTCCATGCTCTAGGTCAAACTAAAAATAGCTCATGGCAAAACCGTGGATGTCTCCTGACGTTTTTTTTTTCCTTATGCGCATCCATTTCTTTTTTGAGCCCTCCTCCCTTTCTCTGTTTTCCTTAGGAGATCACTAAATTTACATTTAGATCGAAAAGTTATAAGAGTCAACGTTTTACGCTAGCACAGTGCTTGAAGTGGGTTAGAAAAGGAAAGGAAACGGTTGCAGAAGTGGGCTAGAAAAGGTAATGGTTAGCTTGCAACTAGTGGCAACGATTGACTATTGAAAGTAAAGGCAATGAGCTCCCGTTAATAGAAAAAAAAGGTAGGGGTACGCCAAATCCAAAATGAAAACGGCAAGGGCAAGGTGTGAACTTTGAAACTGAACTCAGTCGAGTGGGAACAGGTTATGGACGGGACAGTAACTTGGAAAAGTAGTAGTAATATAAGCATCATAAAACAAGATTAGAGTAGCAGGAAAAGGCAAAATAACTTCAGAAGAAACAATGGAAGAAGAGGCCTGATAAACAGGGCGAATGCGGAAAGAGGGGAGGAAATATCCCTTATCGAGTAAAAGGAAAAGAAGCAAACCATTTCTGGTACTAGAGTACATTGAATCCATTTTAGCCATATACCTCAGTAATTAGTTGTAGAACCCTCGAATAAGATATCAAAACAGCCATGACGAGACACAGTCATACCCCATAGAACACTACATACTTGAACAATGCTGGACTATAAATAAAAGGTCGGTTTATCCATTTTAGCCCGAACTAAACTGAGTTAAATTTATTTATGGGTTTTAGGGATCTTTGGCTTAAGCCGACCATTTTAGCCCGAAACTACCCGAGCTAGGCAGGTCAAAGCAAGAGAAGTGTTGAGAACTTCTGATTTTGACTACCCCAATATTTACCTGCAAGGGTTTATTACACTTCGGACAAGGTTATACGAATTGCTTAACCTAACACATTTTCCCATATCCTCTCACCTTTGTTTAAAGCATTCGTATCGTAACGCGAAAATATTTTTGGACATTATGTTTATACTGCTTTTAAACTTTTATTTTGTATGGCCATTTTAGTAACTTCTGACTTCGGCCCGTCACGATTAAATGACACTAATGCTTGTTAAAATCCACAAACATCCATGCCTCAGGCGGTATTCAAACCTGTAACGTTGTAGACGCTGGCCTAACGCCTCAGACCGCACCTCTACCTCTGTCGGCTTTTAGTGCTTTTATTCTGTATTATATTTTTGTCAACTCGAAGTCTTCGAAAACTTTTTTTTTACGTTAGCTGAATGCATTCCATTGTTGAAACAGATCGTCGTTAACCAGATATATTTAGCGCGGAATGAATTGCTTGCAATATTAAATACAGTTTGCCCAAAAATACTTACAAGAAGTTGGTCACTTTGTAAGATTTGATCCCATTGTTTCTTTTTAATTAGCTCTTTCATATCGTCTTTGTCCATATCAATTCGATAATTAAAATCTCCACACCAGAACACGTAATCGTGGGAATTTAAAGTACGACCCTGGAAGGAAGAAAATCAGTTTTATCATAAATGTATTTACTGTCACTAAAATAAAAATGTTCATATAACAAAATTAAATTACTACAATCAACTATAATCATAGAACAGCAGATTCGTGATAGCTAACCTCTAGTAAAATAAATATGTTTATGTGGGAGTTTGGAATTTAAAATTAATAATAATAATAAAATAGTTTACTTACGTGGAGCTACTACAAACTTGTAAGAAGGAAGGAGGAGACTCAAACGAAGGAGCTTGCTAAGAGCGTTGTCTTCATATACATTCATAAGAACATGTGGTAGCGTCACGTAAGTACACTATTTTTTCAATAATTTTAACCTTTACTAGTTCTCTTCTAGGTAAAGCTGATAATCATCAGTATATCTGACTCTAGATAGTATTATGAAGCAAATTGTTTGACACATAACTAAAATGTGTATCAGGAACTTTTTATAACATTATACCAATAGATTGGTTTGAAATACAGAGAATGAACATAACCGTGCTCTTACCATAGGAAAACAGACTTTCCTCGTTATTTCTCCGTAATCTGCGTTTCGTTCAGCAACTTGTGACTGACCAGCAGCAAAGTGTGCACATACGAAACACAACGATGTACTATAGAAGACACATCGTATCGCGCAGGCACCCTTATTTCCTACAAAAGACAGAACCATTGAACCAAGTACTCTGATTTCTGGAAATTTTTTATCATTTAAATCTATGTAACATTAAAGAAAGAAAAAAAATGGTACACAAACAAATTTATTACATATAATACTATACATTAATATTTTCTAGTGTTACTTCAGACCAACTGAATGAATAATTTGTGTTAAGGATACGATATTCTTGCATTATATAAATGATTCTCGTAAAAAGAAATATAAGGGTCAGTTCTATAATCGACCGCTAAACTTCTAGTCAGCGCTAAGTTGAGGCTAAGTCTGATTTTGGCCAATGAGAGTACGCAAAATGAGGGTTGGCCTCAACGTAGCGCTGACTAGAAAATTAGCGGTCGATTGTAGAACTGCCCCTAAGTATGTACAGAAAAATTGTACCATAATTCAAATGTATTTATATTATCTAATGTTTACAATGGTTTCGACGTGTGACTCCAAAAACAAAAGCAACTGAACAAGCAGCTGCACTCTAAGCACTTGTGAGACTGCTGGATGAGTTTCTTGGCGAGCACTTTTTTGGGGTATTTCAATGGCTGCTATTTTCTGTTTTGGCGTGGACCAATGTGCGTGCATTGACTAGAGATCTTACGCCCATCTAGCTTCTCAGTAAATTTAATTAACAGCTCATCAAAATCTGCCCCTCCAAAAAAATAATAATAAATAAATAAATAAAAAATAATGGCTGACATCTGGTATCTTGAACATGACCTGAATTGCAGCATGGAACCGAATAAGGATCTCTTTAGAATAATATTACAGTACCAGCTGCATAGTGACTATTCTCTTTCTTGCAAGATTGGCCTTTAACTTTAATATCTTTTAACATTTGAAGGGTGTGAGGCAAGAACATGGTAACCCACAATGTTACACTTTTAAGAAATTCGAAGTTTACTGCTGCACAAGTCATTTTCATTGGCTGAAAGCTGATTTTTCACGTAAAGGCTTAAAATAATTGTACCAAATCAAAATAACGAATTTCTATTTTTCATGCTGCTGTGTGGGTTACCATGGTTTATTATTTATACCATAATATTCGCTACCTGAGTCACTCAAGAATAAATCTTTTCACTGAACTCGCTGTAAGATATGTTTAATTTACAAATTCTTTTCCTTTTTAGTGGCAATCTGGTATACTGCTCCTCGTTTCCCGCCATCTTAATTGTTGGTTACCATCTTATGAATCCCAAAATGTTACAATGAGGCTTACCATAAGTAAATATTGCTGCCATCTCTGGAGCACAATTTGAACGCGGACAACATTAAACGACGCGGTATGATTGCTTTCTATCGGGTGCTGAATAACTCAAAAAATAAACATTTGTGGGTTACCATGTTTTTGCCTCACACCCTTCATTTCATTTCCTCAGAGCAGGCTACATGTAACATAGACAAGACCCTTATTCGCTTTTGAAACGATGACTATTAGTGGAGTTTCTTAGCGAACTAATCAGATAATTAAGTCATTCTGCTGGTCCTGGACTTGACACCTTATGCGTAAAATAAGGTTTCATTGAATGGAGAAATTAATTTTCGAGTTATATCAAAATATACTTCGAGGAAAGCTTCACAAACAAATAACCCACCGTAATCCCACGTATGACGAAGTAAACAAATGTGTAACAAAGAAACCCTAAGTATCGTATCAATAAATCACAAATAACGTAACAATAGAATAGCAGCATGAAGTGTAATGATCAACAGAACACACGGAGCGATTTAGAGAATCTAAAGTAGACGAATCTATTTCTACGCCCTACAATTGTGAACTGCGTATTTTGATGAAACTAGACAGAACAACGTATAGAAACAGTACATCTTAACATTTACTTACTGCTCAAAGCAAAATCATTCTATTAAATCAGGAATATTATAGGTATTAGAGGAAAGCTAAAAAGAAAATAATTTACATTTTGCTCTCAAGACGAATCTAGCAAGACGAATTGTACTGCGTTATGTTAAGTTACTTTACAGTTTTAATAGGACAAACATTTACGTTAACTCCTTTCGGCCCCTCAAAAGAAGTGGATATTTCTTTTTCTGTTGTAAATACCTGTTGCTCCTCCTAACCCAGTTTTCACGGAGTCGACAGCCACATCTCGGATAAAAGGTGCATGACAAGGACGAACGTACAAGAACAAACAAACTCCAACAAGCTGAATATAAGTAACCATAACATATTGATTATCTCTGGAGAGAACTTTCTGTAGCTCCTCGCCCCAAGCTTTGGCGTTTTCAGTGCTGAAATATTAAAACCAAGTTACAAAGTGTAGACATTCATTAAACAAAACATTTAACATAAACTGTTGCACAAAACTGATTCACATAAAGAAATGACCTTCTGAGAAAGATTTTATACATATACAAAAAGATCTTTTAAATCTGGACCAACGCCCGCTGAATAAACTTTCGTTACCACTACTAACGAGGAAATGTTTGTGCCTTGAACAGGAATTCTCATGCAGAATGGTGTTTGTCCTCTAGTGTGTGATCTGCTGTGAGTTATACCTTGTTACCCAAACTGACCAATGACTGTTGAAATACTGTAGGCAATATTTAACATAGAATGATGGAAATATGGTTGAAAATTTTAACATGTAAAACTGTTAACATTATTGAAAGTTGGGAAGTGCAACTCTGAAGAAAAACGAAATAACAAGAAGTTCAGGAAACAAAGAAGCATTTTAA
>JAGDQP010039475.1:7351-17718 GCA_022664845.1 Lepisma saccharinum | reverse complement strand
TTCTCCCAGTACCGAAATAAACACCATGTGTTGTGTTGATTCAGCACGCAAAAGTGGTAGTCACGCTGGGACACCGTATTGTGTTGAATTAACACAACTATTTTTTTACTGTGTACTTCTTTTCCAACTTTAAATCTTTCACCTTCTTGATGTAATCTAATGACAGATATGGCAGCCGAGTAAATGTTTCACAGTAACTTGATGTATGAAACGTCGATGCCTTGATGTTCAAGTGATTTAAGTACTGCTGATAAGGAGACCGAATCGAAAGATTTTTCAAAATCTGAGTCCCCCACATAGTGGAAGTTCATATTCATTAGTCCTTTCCGTAACTTCATTAATGTTTGTATGTGGTACATTGTGATAAATCCACCACGAAATTCGTCTGGTTCATTTATTGGTTAAAATCTAAGCCTCGTTCAATACAATTCAAAATAACTTTGGTGAACATTTTGTATAGAACTGACAGTAAACTACAGTAAACTGTAATTCGTCTGAAGTTTTCGACGCGTTCTTTGTCCCCTTTCTTGTACAACAAAATAATAATAGCATTATTCCAACTTAATGGTATTTCTCTCTTCCTCAGACACATCGAGAATAATTGAGCAAGTTTCTCTTTCATCTTTTCACCTCCCCATTTAAACATCTCTGCTGTGAGTCCATCTTCTGGTGATTTTCCGTTCTTCATCCCTCGAAGTACTTTATCCACTTCTTCCTTCATTACGTTTGGGACTCTCACATCATTTTCTTCTGAATTTTTCATTTCCTAGTTCTTCTTCGTAGTAGTACAATTCTCTGTCGAAATTTTCAAAAATTATTATAATTTATTTCTTATTTAGTGTTGGGGTCCTTAACTGTATCTTAACTGTAATTATTTGCTTTTTCCCTATCACGAGCTGCTGTTTGGCTTTCTTCAGGCTATCGTTTTACGAAAGAAGGCTCTTGAAACACATATCTCATGGGTTTCTAATAGGCACGTATTTAGAAATTGTTTTTGAGTGTTTTGAGATACATTCACAGATTTCTGGGGGGGATCCAATATGTGTGTTGCGTATGATATGTGGATGGCTTCTAAAATTATACGAAAGAACTCTGAATTTCATTGGTCAGGCACCTCTCCCAAATACGTTTCGCGTTGCATATGCAGCGGGAAATCTACAAGTGTGCTAAATTTCTATTAGAACTATTTCAAATTAGTTCAAGGAAATTTAAGTAATTACTACCGGGTTAGGTAGGATAAAATTACAGTAGCCGCCTCACAGGAAAGAGTTGTTTTAGTTATTGAATTGATGTATTGCTTTTAGGTACATATAGATCCATTTGAGATAGGGTATGGAACATGATGTGTCAAGGAGTCGGCGTGGGCCTAAGTTGAAATACCAATCGGATAATACGTTATTAGAAAATAATAATAAAGGTAACCGGAAAATTTAAAATAAAAAAATACAAAATACACATTAGCCCCTATTGCGATAAATCGAAACATAATGGTTTAGTTTCAGCCCTTTTATCGTCAGGGAGGACTTGTTGAAGAGATCGTTAAATACGGACCCGAAGATTGAATTTGCGAATTGTAGAATGCTAGTGTAAGTGGATTAGGTTTGCTGTGGATACCACAGTAAAAAAGAACCCGTCGTTGGCTCTGCCCCCTCAAACAGGAATATTCTTCTTTTACTATGACTAGAAACAAGACGGTGTGGAAATTTTTTAGTCTGTGGGCTTACAAGAGACACTATCGAGAAGTGTGCACCGAAGGCAGAAAATTTTAGGCTAATATCAAAGATATCCTAACATCATACAACATACGTAAACATTAGCTTCTGAATTCCAGAAGTAACTGACAAATTGAAGTTTTCTTTTTGTTTTGAAAAATTAACATTTTGATTTTGTTGTCTCTTCGAACACAGAGCTAGAAGTTAACAGCAGATCTACGCACATATATTTCTGACACCATAGCAAGAAATAATGTGTCTCTTATCATTTTTCGAATTCCGTTTCACTTTTGAGAGACAGGGATTCAAACTTTTTGTTTGGTTAGAACCCACGAGCGGAATTTAAGAACCAAACCTCGCAGATGAATTCCTAATAGCAAAACAAGAATGAAAGATAACTTTGTCATTTTTTGAATTTAGAACTATTTCGGGATCCAGGAATTTCAATTTGGGAACAAATATAATTTTAAAATGGTAAATAGGAGGAATATTTTCAAATCAATCAAAAATATACATACATGTGAAATGAAGTTTGGTGAATAGAAGTTAAAATGTAATGTCATCGGGTTATCAATGTTGACAATTTCGATCTCTTTGAAGTTGGTTTAAAAATTTCTGCTTTCGGCGCACACTTCTCGCTAGTGCCTATTGTTAATTCGAGATGTTGAGGATACTGATTACAAATAAGTGATTGAAGTGCATGATATAAGCCACAACATAGAAAATCGTTATGACATGAACGTCATACATGAGGGAACGAAGGTGAAAGCGGTCCTATTTCATGAACGATCTTCACTCTGCACTATTCGGTTTGCAGAAATTTAAGAGTTGAGTATAAACGTGTTTCATGAATTTTTCTAAAAGTTTTTCAAAAGTGTGTGATATGAAAATATTTTCCGCACTTCGCTTTAAAAAGTTTGAGTTACTAGCTTTTATTAAATTTATGCAAATTGAAAAGTGCAAAGTGAAGACCGTTCATTAAACAGGGCCCAGGAACATTTCCTCTATGTTCCCGCTAAGTGAATTATTGGGAATAAATTTATCATATTTTCCCTTATTTTCCTCAGTTTTATCATGAAATATAACACTGGCATCCCGCAAAATTGATATCTATAAATACATTAGGTTGATCAAAAAAAAAATCGAAACTTTTTCTGAAATTATTATTTTTTAAATAATGCTGTTAGAAAATAATGTTCTCTTTAATGGGTAGGGGCACGCGCCCATGCTCCCTCTCTGAAATCGACACTGGTCAGGGTGGGGTTCAAGCTACGCTAATGAGCTTATCTGCTATTCCATTTAATTTATTATAAAATAAACAAGAGACAATTAACTAATCATGGTAGAAATGAGGTATATCTGGCGAAAATGGTTCATTTGGGCATATAATTATATTCCCCAGAATTTATTAACATTTTTTCGAGTATGAAAAGATCCCAAGAAAAGCCAAAGTATCAATCTTGTAGGAAATTCTCCTGTTTTGTCTATTTGCTTTGACATTTCTTCCTATGATGAACCGTTTCCGAGATAATCGTGGAGAAATCGGCGGAAGGCATCAGTCGATCTGCCATTTTTCAAGATGGTGGACTTAGCAGAAGTCAGAGCCTGCCACGTGGAAGCGAGTAGTGGTGAATTGCCCAATTACTGTTGCTAATATATTTTCTTCATCCCACACCAACGGGCGGGTACTTTTGCTAGTATTATTGTATCTAGAATTTATTATAATAAGAAGATATGAAATATCTAGCATGAATTGTCATCCTGGTTACGATCCCCATGAGCTCATGAAGTTTTCATAATGTCAGTGATAAGGATATTTTTTTTAAAATGCAAAGACATAAAGTACGCGTATTGTTGGCTTTTGTTGAATTATATGCTATGACGGCGTTTAGGTTTATACGTTCTGCCTTTGCTTTGATTGTCCGGACTATTATACGATCTGACAGTAATACGTTTCGGTGTTATACGTTGAAATGCATTTAGAATTATACCAAGGTTGAAGCTGGCAACAATGTGGTGCAGATAGAATGCACACCGGTCGCTAGGTGCCACTACCATTCAATCATCGTTGCCACCTACTCTTCATTTACTAGTTGTTCCAAGATTATACGTTCTGACGTTATACGTTCTGACGTTTTCTTCGATTATACGTTCTGTCGCATTTTGTATACGTTCTGTCGTTTCTTCGAGTTATACGTTCTGACGGTTATACGTTTTGACGTTTCAGTGTTTATACGATTTGTCGCATTTTGTATACGTTCTGACGTTTCTTCAAGTTATACGTTCTGACGGTTATACGTTTCGACGTTTCAGTGTTTATACGTTCTGTCGCATTTTGTATACGTTCTGACGTTTTTTCAAGTTATACGTTCTGACGGTTATACGTTTTGACGTTTCAGAATTTATACGATTTGTCGCATTTTGTATACGTTCTGACGCATTTTGTATACGTTCTGACGTATTTTTGAGTTATACGTTCTGACGGTTATACGTTCTGTCCTGCTCCCGAAATATTCCATATCATGTAGCTGAAGTGTTTAAGTTGTGACAGTCCATCATGAATTCTAGTAATGTGACCGACCATTTTCTTGCTTTATTGGCATTTCCAAGATTTTCTTTTATTTTCAAATTTTAATACCTAATTCTAATGAAAGTTCATGTTTTGGCATAACGTACAACTTTTTAATGTACTAGAGGAAGCTTTGTAATAATATTTCTCATTACTCCGCATTTTGCACTAAAATTTTCTGCAGGATGGTACGAACGAAATGCAATTTTCATACCTTTTACGGTTTGAAGGAAATCCTGGCTTAGTGGCTTGGTTTTTAAAGTCCAGTTCGCGACATAATATTAATCCAACTTTTACAGGACAGGAGGAAGTTTATCAGAACGAGACGTAAGTTTGAATCCACATGGCGGCATTTGTTTGGTAAATAGACCGCTAGATAACAAATTATTTGAATTTGATTTGAACTTTATTTTAGGGTCTTTAGGGAACTTTGGCTCAGGCCGTATGGATGATGATGAGAGAATTGGTGGAATGAAGAAAGTGTGAGGAAACGGGAGAAAACTCACACACAGGGTGTTTCTCTTCCACAAAGCCCAGATTGCATAAGGTGGGAGCGAACGGATGACCCCAAACAGCAGAGGTGAGCGCTCTATCACTGAGCCACCGCACAACGAAGTCGTTGTTCTGAGCAGTCATGATGGAAAGTGGCAAGTAACAAAATCCTTTGGAACCCTAAAATAATTTATACCTTCTGTCTTTCTTGCATTTTTTTTTAGCACGAAGCAACTTCACTTTTGAAAGGCGTCCTTGTAAAATATTGTTTTACGTGCGTTTGGCAATTGAGTACTTACTACGTACGTAGGCCTACGTACACTTTAATTGGTCACTGACACCACACTAAAAACAAAAAGCACACACACACACACATTTAAAGAATAGAAAAGCTTGCAATTACATCCCAAACTCACGCGTTGTTAAGCTTTCAACCCTCTCAATGCACTGACATCGTTTACTTCTTTCCTGCGAGTGACGTCAGTGGTTGGTTCCGTCCACAACTCTTATTTTTCACCTTCGGGCGGGAAGACTGCGCTACTTTCTCAGTATATTATACAAGTACTTTGCGTTCAACCACTTCAATGCTACTACACTTGATGAGCGATTTAAGTAAATATTGGCATAATTATATCGCCTGTATTTCATTAGCTTCTAACCTCAGACAATCATGTACCATATCAAGAGGCGGCGTTTGGGGGTGGCAACTGGGGCAATCGCCCCAGGCCCCGCGTTCCGAGTTGATATTTTTCTTACTCAATGATATAAAAGTTGATTTGTAAAAAAAAAAGTTTACAAATAAACTAGTTTGTATAGTTTCCATGCGAAATGTAATGTGAAATGGAAATGAATAAAGAAGCACTTGTAATTAGCAATGCAGTTTTTAAAATATATTGTACTTTCTTTAAATAAATTTTGTCGGATTTTTTTTTCATAAGAAACCGTTGTTCATTAAAAAAAAGAATATTTAGTAATAAATTTAGGGTTCGGAATGAAAGGAAGAAGTGAGAGGAAGCATTTAGGGGGAAGTTGCTTACTGCTCTATCGGCTTTAGATGTAACATTTCGGCGCTCAGCGATTTTTACTTGTACTTTGGCCCCGCGGGGTCATCATTGCCCTAGGCCCTGCGCTCACCTAATGCCGCCTTTGACCATATCATGTATGGCGGCTATGTTAGGTCTGCTAGGAAATGTACTAAACTCTACTTTTAACGTATTCTGACGACTGTATTGATTTACATTTCTAGCCATCCATTATTTACCTGTTTGTCCACTATTAACATTTAACACTGATAAGATATGCGTTAAAAAGATACAACACTCGATACAGCACGCCTCCTACGGGCGAGCATCAAGAGCTGCTTGAAGCTAGACTCACAAACGTACTCTAACAACGTTAAGCAGATAATTACTGACTGAATTGGATTATTAACAACTAAATGTCAATATTTAGACTAGAGTTTAAATATATTGGGTTATAGTTTTAATCTGGTCTAGATCTTATCAATAAAAAATAAATCTCTATCATTCATTTTCATTTAATCAATGTTCTCTTTTCAAAAACAAAAATTTTCAATGAGCTTCCGCGCTAATCATCACTGCCATTATTACGCTTTCTTACCCCAAGTATGGGGTACTGTGCAACGTTCAATTTGAGAGCAGTTTTACACGTTCGTCGCTACGTAATGTTAGGGGCTGTGTATACGGTGTTTTTGCTTATTACACACGTAATTAAATCGTGTTTTTTCATGCTTTAGAAAATAGGATTTTATATGTTGAGACACTAGCTTAAATGGGAGTTGTGTAAAAGCACCGTTTTAGGCTAACCCAACTTAAAAAAATATGTGAAAGCACCATTTTAGGCTATATATCTGTTATCTGTGTAGTTGTAATAGACTGCCGTTAGGACTCGATAGAGTAGTTCAACTCCACACTTGCACGGTGTACACTTAGCATTAATAAAATTGCGACAGCGAACGCCGTGCAGCTAGTTCCTCAAATGGCACCTTCTTATCTCATAATCCTGTCTGGTAAACAGACGCCCTCTTTTTCCTTCCTTCGTCTCTCCCGTACTAAAATCAGCAAACATCATGAGCACATTTTTTTAAAAAAATATACATATATTAGTATCGATAAAATGATATAATAAAAGCGAGACGAATCAATATACATAAGTTGATGGAGGGAGAAATTTAAACAAACACAATAAAAAATTGAAATCGATGGATATCTGTTAGATAGAGGTAGAGAAATGAGATAAAGGGAAAAGGGGAAAGAAGAAGAAGAGGGTGTACAGATAATACGAAATTTAAAAGTAGTAAAAAAAAAAGGAACCTCACATTTTTAAGTTCAGCTCCCGGAAATCTAACAGCAAGATAGAAGTGACTTTTGGGTTTTATATTTTTTCAGGGTTATTCGAATATATAAAGAGTGCTTGAAAAAATCTTTAAACCACTTTCCTAATGAAGACTAAACTTGGTGGTCAGATTAAATACTCATGATTTCCAGTGGAACTGCAGAGTTTTGACATAGGGCTACATCTAAGATAAAGTCAAAAGTGTAACACACATGTTTTGTTTGAGCGTAGTTTGGTTGCAAATTCGGTTGGGCTCATTGATATACTGGTTCGGAATACATTGTAATCAGGGATTCCGCTAGGATATTCAAATTAGGGGTTGTAAAGTCAAATTGGTAGGGTGTAGGTAGTTTTGCAATGTTTCTATCAACTTTTGACGGCAAAAAGGTAAAGTTGGGGGTAGTCTCCAGCATTTGGGGCTGACAACCTTCACAGGGATCGCGGTCTGACGGAATCACTGATTGTAACAAACCAAGTAGATACCATAGGGTTTACCTTCCACTACAGACTACTAATGTAAATTGAACTTACAAAAAAAAAAAAAAAAAAAATGAATGAATTAATGTTTCTGGTTAATTTCTATCAGAAAGAGCCAAGATTATCAAATGAATCCAATTCAATTTAATTCCATCTTAAATCATTACATCCGCTATTGACATCGTCCAAAATACATTAATAGTATTCTAGTGTACCCGTGCTGCTCCGCAGCATTTTAAAATAAGGGAACTGAATAGATACAAAGAGAGGTAATGAAGTATTAGGAGAGAAGAATGTTGTAAAATAAAGGACAAACACAGAAAAGAAAATAATATCATAAATCAGTAATTATTATAGAGCCAAAAATATAAAATACTCTTTAAACTTACAAAACTTTTTTTCCAAACAACGTTAGCGGTGCGTCGATCTATTGGTTTTAGTTCAATTTTTACATTCTCAAAAGATCTAGCACACGATAGTGTTACATACAACAGGCAATGACTGAAAAGAGTTTCAGGCAATGACTGAAAAGAGCTTCAGGCAATACTGAAGTGCTTACAAAATTGAAGGTGAGGGTCTTAATTAATTATTGTTATACAGAATGCAACTCGAATTGTAAACTGTATTGTTTTGGAAGAAAATGGAAAAGTAGAGTCAGATGGCGATAAATGAAAGCGAGCAAGAAGTACTCTTTAGTCAACATTAACCTGAGTTAAGAAGTTATCACATATTTTGTGAAGAATTAATCTTATGCCGTTATGTAAGCCTTGTTCTTCGTTAAGTTCCTCGAAAACATCACCATAGATCCTCCTCCTTTCAGTTCTAGAATATATGGTGATAAGCCGCTCGTGTCTAAACTGTCCAAAAGTTCAGCGGGTATTATAGAATTTCAGTTTCATCTTCACTAACTAAAGAATTTACCCTGAAGTAGGATTTTGATCTTCCAGGAGGCCGATCAAAACTTTTGAATTTAGCGTGTTAAACTACTGGCCCAGAGAAACTGGAAATAGCTCAGACGATGTAATATCCTTTCCGTAAGTGTCAGTGATGATATTAGTTTCTGAGAAGATACAGGCTGGTATACCAATAGAATATGACTTCCTAGAATACATTGACGGATACCAATCTTTGAATCAATGAAATTAATCAATGAAAGTTCTGGGAGAAAAGATTTTCTCCCACATTTTTACCTGCTAATGGAGAAAAGATTTTGAAACTATTTTAAATATAGATAAGCAAAGGAAACTTGGCGTTCCTTGAAAACGGTCAGAAAATATTTTTGCAAGATTCAGGATCGAACCGAGTATCTTTGGTACCGAAATCCAAAACGTTACCAAATACACCACGGAACCAGTTGAAACAGCCCGTGGTCCGAGCGCTCTTTATACGATAGTTCAAGAAAGGAGTAACAGAGTGCACTCGACTATTGTGTGCGCTGCTCCGCAAGAACATCTAGAAGGAGAGGGATGCGAATGGTTCGTAACATACCTAGGTTTCTAATTTTATTTATTACCTTATATAAGGCCCAGGCCGGTTTGGGGAGGAAAAGGGAAGCGGGAAGGTGTCGGCCATTGCCTAATTTGAAAGTACCATTCCGGAATTAGCCTGGTGTGACAGGAAAAACCCTAGAGAAATCTCAGTCAGAATAGTCGGCTGCTGAAACTCTACCCAAGGCTTCCCGAATGCTAAGCCAAGGCGTCTGGCTCGAGAGCCACGGCCGCTTGATAACATATTTGTGTGTAAATACGAAAATCATAAAATAAATATTCATGAAAATCGGTGCAGTGAAAGCCGCTGGGCGACTGGACGTTTTACGAAACTATTTTTAAAATACTTTAATGTTTTCAAAAAATTTCCGACAATTTTTGGATTTTTCAAAAATTTTGTGTTTTTGAAAATGTTCAAAATTCGACATTTTTTGATATATATATTTTTTTTAAATTAAAATGTTGTGTTTTTGAATGTTTCCGAAAATACAGCATTCATGGATTTTTTAAAAATTGAATTTTGAAAATTATCGCGAAAATTCACAGCAAGCGAGCCTGCAGCTCGTTTGGTTATCTTAATAAATCTTTATAATACTTTTTTAATTTTCCAACACTCCATGAAACACCTTCCATCATTGAAGCACAGAACCGTCCAGGATTTTCTTCAATCACGGCAGGCACGGGATGGCACCGTCATTATAGCTGCGGCCCAACATCTTCAAACACCTTTTCTCTCCCTCCCCCCCGTATCCCGACCTGATCCTTAGATGCCTAAAGACTGTAAATAAAATTCAAATTCAAAAATGAAGAAAGCAGTGTAAGATTTCATTTTACTTTGTACAGGGACATTTATAATATTTCACTTTTCTCCCTAGTGCTTTGATGGCCCATCCCATTATTTTACAGATGAAAATATATTTAATGATCTTTCAAAGAAAAAAAATACTGAAATCCTAAAGCTAAAGTACCCGCCCGTTGGTGCGGAGTGAATAAAATATGTTGGAAACATTCATTGGGACAGTTACCAATACTCACTTACACGTAGTGGGCTGCGTTCTTAACTTGGTGAGTTAACTTGGGCTGCCCCCTTTATCGTAACCATAATCTCTGGATGTCTGCGCTTCCATGGAGCAAATATGCTGTATCTGTTACAACCACCACCACTACTACTACTACTCCTATTCCTACAACAACAACAACAACAACAACAACAACAACAACTACTACTACTACTACTACTACTACTACTACTACTACTACTACTACTACTACTAC
>JAGDQP010039474.1:0-14613 GCA_022664845.1 Lepisma saccharinum | reverse complement strand
TAGCTTATCATTCCCAGGTGTTTTCGACTTTTCTATATTGAACAAAGGTAAAAGATCCGGTTACATTATTCTAGTAAGTGAACACGGTAGTGGTTAGTTAATTCTTTGACATGAAGTAACAAGTGTTTTAAAGAATTCATTTTTAGCTGAGCTATTTGATTGCCCAGTCTTTGACGTCATATATATATATTCATATACAATCACTTCTCAAAATTGTACATTTCCTTTGTTTTCGTAATTTCCAAAAATTGGGGTGAAAAATACAAGTACGTTACTTGTAAACTCTGTGCTAGAGGGGGAGAGGGTATTATTAGAAACATATTCCCACTTGAAAATATTACATATGCAGTGCCACTTCCAAGAAAAAAATTGGAAAAATGCCCAATCACTTTGCTGGAAATTTTGCCATTGCCAGCAACTTAAATGAGCGACAATTCTAAAGTACACTTATGTAAATAGTAAGAGTCACTACGAAAATCTTTGACTAGCGTTGTCCCAATGTAAGAAATGTTGAGCAAAATTATTGTACTTGAAAGCCGTTGTAATAAATTAATATGCATCAGGTAAGCTGAATTGAGAAACTAGGAAGAAAGTAGCTGGCGAAATGACAATACCAAGATAAATAGCTGAATAACAAAGCTTAATCAAAGCTAGAGTGAAAAAAATGCTGAAGGTACCTCATAAACACTTTGGAAATACGGAAAATTGTAACAATGCACAAATAAAGCGGCTGTAGAAGGTACCAGATTGGTATTTGAGGCATTCTCACTTAGGGCTGAAGAAAACGGAACAGATTAAAAAAGTATTTTGGGGAGTGAAGGGGAAAGAAAGATCCAAGAGCAGTGTGAACTGCTGGAGTTTGATGATTATGTGACAGAAGAACCAGCAGGTTTTTTAAAAAATGAAATGGCTTGTAAAACCATGTTGTTTGACATTCATGGCGGGTTATTTGGCATTGCGAGAGAGGTTTAAGGTTGTAGTGTGACGGAATGTTGCATAATTTAAGGCGGTTACTTAGAATTACATTTTCCTCAAATCGGAGGCAAATTTTTAACGCGATGTTATTAACAACGCATGGATATGAGTTACCCATAATGCTTGAATTTAAACGATGTAAGATAATTGATAATGTAACTAGTTGAAATTACATTGGAAATATTGAATTGAATTTTATTTATGGCCTTTAGGCATCTAAGGCTCAGGCCGGGATACGGGAGGGAAAAGGATTCGGGAAAATGTCGGCCGAGCCTATGTTGAAGGTGCCATCCCGGCATTTACCTGGTGTGACTGAGGAAAAACCATGGAAACACCTCAGTCTGGATGGTCGGCCGCTGGGATCGAACCCACGACCTCCCGAATACTACGCCAACGCTCTACCACTGAGCTCGGTTAGAAATATTGAAGGAGCACATCCATATGTAGCACACACAGCTATTGTACTAGATGTTATGTACTAACAAGGGGCTGTCAATAAGATCACATCGAAATTTGCTCTGAAAATTTTTGTTGGGAGAATCTACATCCTATAGAGATGTAATATACAATAAAAGAAAATAATAAAAAAAAATAGCAACGTAGCAAAATAGGGGCTAGAATATGGCTCCAATGTACAAAAGATGTAATTTTTAAGATTCAATCAACAGAAGTCACTTCTACTTCACTTTCGTCCTGGAAGGAAACAGTGCCGAGATGTATAGTGTCCTCTTCCGCACCGCAACACTCCTCGACAGGAACGTGTTTAGGGCGTATGTGTGGCTCCCAAAAATTCATTTTTTTTTTAAAAATATTACAAATTATATGGATTGATATGGGACCAATTACTGTATGATTTGAATGCATCAGTGTTATATTTTATTTTTACTATTACTATTAGTTCTTTAACAACAAACGAATTAGCTACCAAAAGGTCCGTAAAATGTTTAACAAGTAATTTTGCAATTGTATCTCGGGTTGCATAATAGAAAGAAGTTTAATGAGATGCTCAATAGATGTCGCCACAGCGTGATGGCTGGTTTGGAGCAGAAAATATATTGGTTTGTTTCTATTGGCGCGAATTAATATTTGAATTATGAGCAGAGTAGTTATATATGGAAACTTTAAGTTATCAAAAACTATTCTAGAAGAGTTGTCACAACCTATTTGATCTGTAAATTAATTCTTTGCAAATGGTTATTGTAATTTCGAATGTATATAGTTATATGAAGGCTACTTGAAGGAGAATGTATTCTATAGGATATGTTAGTGTCCTTTCTCTAAATATATACCTACCTTTTGAAATATAGCGTTTTCATTTCTTGGAGTTGAACTTATCAATCGTTCCAGGTAGCTGAAAAGCTGCGGAGTGATTGATAATTCTATTACAGCTCTACAGTTATCGTACAAAAGCCATTTTGTAGCCCACACTAGAATAGACTTGGGGCATGGATGGTTATCTGTCTAATTTACCTGATTCATACTCAAAGTTACGGCAAAGAACCCAAAACAGCACGCCTTGAGAGATTTAAGCAACACATTATATGAGAGATCCGCGCAGCATCAACAGAAGACTATATCAGGAAAGCGAACTTCGAAGATATATTTTTATAGATTGAGAAGCATATTCTACGGATATAATATACATAATAATACTAAAGATATATACAATTGATATACTCTACTATTCATTTTCAGAATTTTATCACAAGTGTTATCAAAAGTGCTTTATTACAATACAAATGTTATCAAAAATGCATGGAATGGTAAACACACTTAAACAGTTTTTCCACTGAAACTATATTGTGCAGTTTCGAGTTCTGTAGACGTATAGGAGGGATCTTGGCTAACGCGCGGGGTGAAATGGGAAGTGCACAAACAATCAGCGAGAACTCGCGCTTTTACTACCTACCTCGCATTGACTATTAAAGGTGTCTTTCCACCCATAATCACACTACGACTCCTCCCTCGCAGCTACAGAACTCAGAACTAGACAGTACATGATGTTTATCACATTTGAAAACAGAGAAAGAAATAGGTCTTAGAACATCTATCGATTTCCTGTCAGCATAAATCGTGTGTACAAAATGTAAGCTTAAATTAGAGGAACCCATTATTATTAGGCAATCGTTAAACTACGGACGAAGTAACGCCAAAGAAAGGAATCCAGTTTCGAATTGGTTCAAATGTACTTAGTACTCAGACTACACTGTAAAAATATATTTACAAATAAGGGGAAAACGAGAGCAACAGTGGTATTTTTGCCAAGTAGTCTACAGATAATCATTAAGAATAGTTAACCATGAAATGAACAAATTCTTAATTTGAAGATATTTGTTACTGATGAGAAATTTGAAAACGCCAGCAATAAGATCTTAATTTATGGATCTTTAAATATATCAGCTGAAAGACTGTTTCAAAATCTAAAATCATGAAATAAAAACATAGAATATAATTGATTGTCGATCGTAAATAATTAATATACGTAATAATTAGAATATGTAAATATATGTCGTTGTTGTAGGTTGTAGATTCCTTCGAATAACAAATCTGCCAGCTAGCTCATGCATATAGCTATCAATCTTAAGGTATCTGACAACAGAATTCGTAGGTATATCTTTGAGGACACGAAAACAATAAACTAACTGAATTCTCATCCTGGAGAGGAAAGAAAGTAACTGCTCCAAGCCTGTTTTTCCAATCCTTTCCTTTCCGATGAGAACAGTGGAGACTACTTAGTTTCTCCTTTGTAAAATCTCTCTTTACAGGCTATCTAATTAATGGCCCGAAGCCAATAGAGCTCAGAGCTCTGCAACTCCCGCCGCATCTAGCTAAGTACGGAGAAGTAAAAATCTGGTAATAGCCGCGAAGGCAGCCATACATCATTTCTGAAATACCTAGTCCAATAAATCTCATATGGCGTTGCAACTTTCAATTTCTTTTCTTTATTGACAGAAACGCCTATTCAACTTTTGCCATAATTAATTTTAAATTAAACGTAATTAAACTACATTGTTTTTTTTATTTTCTATCCAAATTCTTTTTATACCTCTGAAAATACTTCCATTTATTTCACGTACAATATCGCTTTAAATCAACAAACATACATAAAGGCATGACTCACTCTTTTTCATGATTTCGTTTAATATTCCCAAAACAAGATAAAAACTTTAAAGACAATTAAAATTACTAACAATAGTAAAATTCTTTAACATCTTTCAAACTTAAATTAATCCGTAAATAATCAACAATATAAACATTTCAGTTCATTAAATTAAAATTCAATATTTAATCCAACAAGTCTTCATGATGATACATTCATATCCCATATCAATCAATTCATTTCATAAATGTTAATAAATATTAGCTTTTCAAAATTTCAATATTTTTGTTGATTTATTCAGTATTTTTAACAATTGAAAATACGAAATATGAGTTCCAAGGCCTGTTAAGATGAAGACCCGTAATTATTACTTTAGAATGATATATTACTATTGGCTTATTCGTACGTTTTAAACTTTGTATAAAATCTCATTATAAGTGAAGATATATAAATAACATTGAAATATTTTTTAGAAAAATGATGTACTCTTTTATGTATAACTTGAAATATACGTTATACAAAATATTCATAATTTCTGCTAAGAAACCTCCTGTCTTTATGCCAAATATTAATACATTTTGCAACTTATATTTCGGGTTATATATAACTATCAATATTAAGAAAAATGGAGTACGTTTAAAAAATAAAGTTACATGAAGATACAATAATGTTTGTCATTCGTGTTTTAATTTTGATTTTTTTTTATAAACTTTGTGGTGTGGGTACATATTGGTGTACGCGTGATTATATATACTAAAATGAAGATGGCAATAAATCAAGAAATGTTGGTACAGCATTCCAAGTAGACCCTTGCAGTAGACCCATGATGAAACTCATGCAGTAAAAAGAATAACACATGAATTTAAACAGAGTAGCAAAGAGTATAAGACCATTATAGAAAAAGAGATTACGAAATGCCTCTACTAGATCTGCTTAAAGTATACACAATGAAATAATAAATCCGGGTGAAGATGCGAGAAGAAAGAAACTAGGGTTGGTTTGAGGAGAAAGCGGAAGGGCAGTTACGATATTGACAAGTTTCCTCCCCAGTCTTGTTTCACAGCACAAGCGGAGAGGAAAAAGAAGCTTTATCTGACGCTGTTCAGGAGCGAAGACAGCTTTCTCGTGTGGTTTATCTACAACGCAGCCCAGCGAGGAAATAACACGTGGCAACAGTGTGTATGACGTTTGGCCCAATGCACCTTCTGGTTGGAAGGCGGGCAAAACGGATGACAGGGCTCTATACTCTCCTTATTATCAGTATAGAGAAAATACTAGCGAAAAAGAAACTTCTCGCTCACCTCAAAGTGCTTCAATTTCTACACTGGTTAGAAGTAGTATAAGGTATCCATTGTATCAGATAAAGACAACTTTGGGAGATACAGAACAATTCTTTTTCATGGTTCTTTGAATCTATCAAACATTTAGTCTCAGTTCTACCTTAATTTAGCTTATTACATAACTCGTAAATGTTTAACCCATTACAAAATATAAACAAATAACCTAAAACGAATAGTTTATTACCGAGCCACCATAGCTCAGTGGTACAGTGTTGGCGGAGCATTCGGGAGATCTTGGGTTCGATCCCACCGGCCGATCATCCTGACTGAGGGTTTTCCAGGGTTCACACCAGGCAAATGCCGGGATGACACCTTTAAATAGGCCCTGTCCGACACTTTCCCGAATCCTTTCCCCTCCCCTATCCAGGCCTGAGCCTCAGATGCCTAAGGTCCATATTTAAAAAAAATAACGAATGGTTTATTCTTAAAATGATAGATTTTTAGTTCTTCATTTGTTAAGTTAGGACTGGTTGTACTAAAGAGAAATCGTTACTGGTTACAACTAAGGTGTAATTTTTGCACTGAGAACTTTTACCTACATAAAATTCTTGATACAACATTGGTAGCTCGAAGCTTTCCTAAGCCAAAAACGGAAGATAGAAAAACTCAAGAATATATACCTTTTTATTCTTTTTTTTAAAAAAGGGGAACGCAGAGAAATCAAGGTGATGTCAAATCACGTACTCAGGTAAAAGAAGAAAAAACACACGGAATCTGTCCGTTGTAATCATGTTTGCAGGCTGTTTGTATTACGATTTCCTTCTGTTTCTCTTTCGGCTTCAGAGATGGCGCAGAGAGGGAGACTACTCAACGTTAGTCTCAAAAACGAAACGAGAAAAAATGTTTGAAATTTTCTCCCTTTGAACTTCTTTCCTTTAAAAAAAAATTAAAAAACTTTCTTTGAACTTTTTCAATAAATTTCCCCTGCTTTCTAGTGATTTCACCATTTCGCCAGTGCAAAGAAAATATATATTATATATATAAAGACAGGAAAAAAGGGGAATTTACCATTGATATTTGAACGATTTTTAATCCTCTTTTCCCCATCATTTACAGCAAAACGTAAAATAATTCTCTTTTGCCTTTTTTTTTCTCCCTTTTTTGTAGCTTTTTGCAGTACATTGACTAACGCGAGCTTTCCTTCAAACTCCCATCCGCAATTTCCCCCCCCCCCTCTCAATTGCAGTATTTCCCCGCGTATCAGCTTAGGGAATAGTCTCTAAGGGAAGAGGAGGATAAAAACACCGGCATCGGTTAGGGCCGATTAGAAAGAGGGATATTTTCGGTCCCTTACACACATATATATATACATGACACACGAAGCAAAACGAGGAGAGACCGATTTTCCAGCTTCATGTTTTCCAGTTTGTCGACTTCTACGTCGAACGAATCTCTCTCTTTTGTGCTTAGCGGCCTGGACTAAAGTGACTTGAAAAGCGAGGTTAAGAGGAGGAAGAAGGAGAAGAGAGAGATGATGATAAAAGCAGTGTACAGGGTGGATGGAGAGAAAAAGTCTGTCTGCTGGATGTTTCAAGAAGAGTCGACGGGGGGCGTGCGGGTCAAGGGGTTGGGTCGGGATTCTGTTCAGAAGAGGATAAACATGTTTCAGCGGGAATAGCCTAGATGGAGTGAGCGCGCTGAGGCAATACATACACTCACACACACACACTGTTATACATACACATCTCTCAAAGAGAGACTTTGTAGCGAATTTTGTCTCTTTTGAATGTATATGTGACTGGCTCAGGCAAGCTCTCTCCTCAAGCAGAATGGGTGAAGAAAAAAAAATCCAGAAGAAAGCATCCAATGAAAACGCCCCATAAAAGTGGGGGAAACATAACTGCGCATGCGTCGTTAACGAAAAAGAGGTTTCCTTGAATGAGTGACTTCCTTTGAGTAACCAATTAGAGATCGATAGAGTGACCTTCTGGTGGAAGAAGAAGGCGCGAAGATCAATACGCAACTTGGCCCGTCTTCTGTTTGATTGCCTTGTGGCTTTGCATGTGAATATGTTTTGCGTGTGCGTGTGTATGAAAGAGAAAGAGAGAGAGAGAGAGAGAGAGAGATTGGCAGAAAGAAACAGAGATCAAAGCAATGAAAAAAAAAGTGAAAGGAAAAATAAATTCTAACGAAAACAGACAAGGTTACCCAATGAAAGAGTATAGATTCAATGCTTGCCCTTAAACCTAATGCGGTTTTGTGGATGAAAGGAAGTGTTCCAAGAGATTTTTTTTTGAGGGCAAAGATCTTTCTATTGTAGATTAAAATTGACACTACTTTCTTTGTGTGTTGAGTTTTTTATTTTCAAACAATCCCGTATCACAACTATATAATACTTAATGGTTACAATTAGATATACGAGGATTGTTCAATAAATAAAGAGGGCTTGAAGGAGTTGTCGCTTTTGCAGAGCGCTAATGATCATAATTCAACGAACATTCACCTGTTTCTATATTTGTGTAAGAATAGAAGTTGACCTAGATACCTAATGCCTTCTATATTTTTACCTCGAATTTGCTGATTCTTATTAAGTGAAGTTTCTCTCATGTTCTTTGTTACCATTTTAGCTCCGACTTTGTTGCAGGAATTATTTACTAATCATTACGACAATGAATTCTCTTTTTATCTACCTTTTCCCTTAATTTCCTTTTCTTTCCTTTCCTCTCTATACTATTTTTCATTCCATTTCGTTACCACTTTTTTTCCTTTTCTTTCATTTGGTTATATTCTTTTATTTCCTTTCCTTTTCTTTCCTCTGAAAATGTACACTCAAATTCATAGAAAATTGAGAGATAATTAAATGCCATGGTTGAGGGCAGGGGGGAAGAAAGGGTAAGAGAATACAGTTTCTCTGATATTACCCTAAGATGTTAAATCGTACCCTAAGACAAAGACGAAACGCTAGATCAGGATGAACGGAGAGGTCTTAGCGTGCCTTAAAGTATCTGTCGCTTTCCGTATAGAACACTACTGTCACAATGAAAAAAAATCTTAAAATTGAGTAAAAAGTTCTTATCCGTGCAGTGAGAAACAATATTCTTCGAAATGAGATGTTATTTAATTTAAAATGAGAGCATGCCAGTTTCGAATTGAGATCAGTAATCTTATTTCCAAATCGGCATGTTCTCATTCTCAATTAAATGAGTTCTCTAAATTTAAGGTTTCATTGAAATTTTCTCTTAGTTTCCGTGAAAATAATCTCTTGTTTTGATATATTTTTTTTATTGTTGTTTGAGAGATGTTTAATTGAAGTTAAGTTCAGGTCTTCTTTTCAGCAGCCTTGTGGGTAATTGTTTTAGCTCATTATTTTTTTTTGGGGGGGGGGATCGTTTAAGACCAATGTTCAATAGCGATGTACGTGTGCAACAATGACAAGTATACCTGCTTTATTATTATTATTATCTCTTTGTTAAATAGTTTAATGGAGTCAAAATAGGTATTGTTTTATCACATATCAACACTATTACAAGTGATATACCTCAAGGTTCTGCATTGAGACCTTTATTATTTAATATATTCATTAACGATATTGTAACAGTGATCAACATCTTTAAAATAGTATTATACGCTGACGATCTAAAGGCCTTTAGGGTAGTGAATGATACGATAATAATCGCTTATTAACGAAGGACAGACAGAGTCATTCTTGGTGTTCAAATAATGAGAACTAACACTCATACAACCAAATTCATAAGCTTCACTAACGAAACGTCAGTCATCCGAAACGTCAAATAGACTTCTATATGATAATTTAAATACAGTATTATAAAAACTGAAAATTGAAAAAAATGTGAATTCTACATATAATAAGGAAGGAAAAGGTTAAACAATTAATTAATTTCGGTGCTTTGGATGGAAAACAATAAAAAATCAGCGACATTATAGCTTAACTTTTCTGCAGCACTCTGGGGTTTCTAGGTTTGGTTATCCGAACAATCGAATATTCGAACTATAGCTGGTCCAAATTAATTCGGATAATCGACATTCTGCTGTATTATGTCAGCTGTTATAGGATCCGTGAAGACTGTAAAAGTTCGTTATATCAAAAATCTTGGTAATTACTTTGATTTTAATCTAAATATTATTTACCATATTACCAGATTTATAGGACTAGAACAGAAATCAATAGATTTTCATTTTAACCAATTCTAATGATTTTACTAAGATTAATACATCCTAAAAACTATACATACTAAATCAAAAGAGCGGCATTACCACTTTTTTAGAGCGGAAAGAGTGACTGCTCTTTTGTAGAGAGGAATTTTCAATTTGAAAAGACTAACAAAATACTCTCGCCTTGAATGGAAAATCTATGAATCTAGGAAAATTATTAGCAAAACGTTTGTGGGGAAAACCCTATGAAATGAAACTCAATGCTCCTATACTTTATTGAATATTTGAATTTCAGCATACCCTTATCCTTGTATAGAACAATGAACTATGAATTATTGACGGCTTCTGCCCAAGATGATATCCTTGTAAAATGATTAATTAGCAATTATTATGCAAAATAATTTTACTGTACCGTTTTGAATATCTGTATGTTTAGCGGTTCACGTTTGCATGACTTAGCACTCGTACCATACTGTTAATATATATTACATTATTATTTTTATTATATCAAATGAATTATCAAATGGATGAAATATTATCAGATAAAATTCATAGCAAATATTTATTGGAAAAAATTGCGTTTCAGATTACCTACTTATAATCTCAGAAAATACGAATTCTTGGTTAACAGTGACAAAAAGAAAACTATTTTAAGTAGAATGATTCACGTTTATAACCAAGATATGAAAGAATGACAAAGTTATAGCTGCATTATATGTTTTTATATATTTTACACATTTTAGCTGTGACTTTCCATATTTCCTTTTTAAATTACCACTGTACTTGTTAAGCAGTTTATATTTATTCTAATTTTTTAGGTTTATCCAGTTTTTTTGGTTTTAACGATACACGGTTATAAATTAAGTATGTAATGTTTACCCTTCTTTTAATGAAAATAGTTTTTGACTTTAAGCAATATCCATGTGAAATATGATGTTTAGGCATACTGTGGTGTATTTTTTTGTTACATACTACTTTGCAACACTGGCTGATGGCCCTTTACTTCTTTTATGTTCTTTATTACCAGAAGCTAAGGATCTTATACTGATGTTATACTGATTGTAGCTAATCACTCAGAACAGATTTTATGTGTTGTGGAAGTAATGTTTAATTATTCCTATATTCTATGACTACGTATGCTGTATATTTTACTGTAACGATTTTAACAAAGTTAATGAAGACAATTATGTAGCTGTGTCATATTCTAGACACTTGTTGTATTGGCCTAAATGGTGTTCATAACACGAAAATAAAATACATTCCATTATTATTATCATTATTATTATTGATAGGTTCGTAATAAAGTAAGCCGCCCATGTACAGTGACGTTGCAGATATAGGCCTGCTTCTTAATGAACATTGATCTAGAGAGAATCTTAATACCACAGAGCGTCAAGTAAGGTACCAACCCAATATTCATGTGGCGTGACTGACAATGAGAAAACCCCAGGAAACAAATTCCCAGTCAAAAAGTAGTCGATAGATTCAATCAAGTCCTCTAGCAAATCCGCTACGCTTGATGAATCTTTCTCTTGTGGATAATTAAACGATGAGACTAATGTAAATGCTTACCAAATTATCTGAAGATCGAAAAGTTTTCACTTGTATACTGTATACCAAATAATCAAGATCAGTGTTATAATTTAGATTTTCATAAAATCACGAATAGTTTGAGGATAAAATAATTAAGATGACCGAGCACTGTTCGTACACTGTTAAAAATTTTTGGCCAATTGTCTGGAAAAAGTCAGTCAACTGGGTTAAATGGAAATCGAAAAACCTTCAGTTTCCAAAAATATTCAGGCAAAGAATGCTTAGAAGAAATGTTCTCTACTACTACGCGGGTTCATAATCTGAATCTCAATAATGTTCGCAATGTGAACCCGCTTGAATATTTTTGGAAACTGAAGGGTTTCTGATTTTTGTTAATTACGCCCCATTCAACCCAATTGCCTGACTTTTTCCATAGGAAACTGGTCGTAATTTTTTTTAACATTGTAGCCAAGTTAGTAGATAATTGGATTAGGATTCGGGAGATCTTATGTTAGATACCAGCGGCCGACCGTCCTGACTGAGGTATTTTCCCAGTCACACCAGGTTAATACCGGAATGGTACCTTCAGTAAAATACTGAGCGACTTCTTTCTACATCCTCTCGCCTACCATATCCCGACCTGAACCATAGAAGAGTAAAGGCCATAAATGAAATTCAAATTGAAAAGTAAGGTCAGAGCAAATCTTGTTTTTTTTGTTCCTGCCTACTACAGCGTGAGTGGTGGTACATTTAATGAATATTCAAGATGGCCTTCCTTTGCTTTCTCTCCCTTTTTGTTTGAATGGAACCCGCAGGAGTCGATGGGAAAATTTCTAGCCTCGAGTGATTCGCCAAAAGACTTTGTTGGTGGCTAAAGCAGAAGACAAGAAGTCTTGGTAAACACGACTGTGGTGGATCCATTAGATGCTCTATTTGACTTGCGTGATTGGAGTCCTTCGTCAACAACACTGATGCGCCCGGACTCCCCCACCTTCCTCTATCTCCTCTTCGGCTTTCGATCGGCGTCAAACAACTCTTTCTCAAGTTTGGTGGTGGCAAAAGGGGGTTGTGTGTGACGACAAGATCTCTATCCCCGTGAGATCAAAGTTCAACTTTCTGTTATAAAATAAGAGATGGTTTACCCACTCCTCGGACGAGAAGGATTATGTGTGCTAGAGACACTTCATTAGCACTGGATTTAAAAGTTTTCGCTGGAATTTGTCGTTTAGTTTTACAACACACAGACATACACACACACACACACACACACACACACATACACACACACACACACACACACACAGTACTCAGCCCTCGTGGTCCAGGTGATAACGTCGAGGACTTTGGTTCGGTGACGGGTTTTTCAGGATTATCCTCAGTTTCACTAGGCGAATGCTGGGATGGTATCTCAAATAAGGCACATATTGATACTTTCCTTGCCCTCTACCTAATGCATCCCGGTCTAAGCTAAGGTTAACAAAAGGCCATACATAAATTCAAATGCATACACACACACACACATACCTTGATTCGATCTCTTTGTTAGCAGTACTTAAATTCAGGGAATGTTCAAAAAGAAACCGAACTTGTATTGTGAAGTTTCTATTTAAATACGTGGAAGTGCACCAACAGTGGCGGTACCTAGCGGTATTCTTCAACAATATTGACCCAGCTTTGAAACCTGGTGCTAACTCACTGCAGTAATGTAGTAGAGCGCGTTGGGTGTGCCCGTGGCGATTGTGAGTTGCCCGACAATGAAGAAACTGGAAGATCTGCGAGAAAGTGTGAAATTCTGTGTCAAATTGCACAAAGTTTTCACAGAGCTCTTCGACATGTTGCATGAAGCTTACATGATGAGGAATATTTGAGTTGGACACACTGTTACGAAAGCTACAGAAGTTTCAAATTGGGTACAACCTCCGCGGAGGACGACGCAAAATCCGGACGGCCGTTCTCATCTACCGACATCGATAACGTGGAAACGGTGCGGTAAGTTATCCGTGTAAACTGTCGTCTCATAGTATATGAACCCACACACAAGGTGTTTGTCCACCACAAAACCCACGAGGCACCGATGACCGCAAGCACCCTCGGTGGTCTTTATTTTTTTCTTATTTTCATGTCAGTAATCTCATGAGGTAGTTTTGTCGGTGTAATTTTACAACATCCTGTAGATAGATACAGCCAATTCTGGATAATTCGTGCTAATATCGGACAAAATGGTCGGAAGAACACAAATGAACGAAAATCTTTATTGATTTGCCAAAATAATGGTTTAGCACACGAAAATCTGAATGATAAACATGTGTATGAACATACGTACATTCGTAAGAGAAGTTGCTTCACAGATATAAACGAACTACCGAAGACAAGTATTGTGCGATCGAGATTTCAATAGTTATCACGATCAGTTCACACATATTCGAAGTTTCTTGTCGTTTCAATATTTTTTTTAAAAAAAATAAAATACCCTGCAAAAATAACCCGTAAACCGGATAATCCGCGCAAAAATAATCGAGTTTGTTGTGTTGTCTAGTTCTGAGTTCTATATAAAATAATAGCCACGATGGAGGAGTTGTAGCGTGATCATGGGTGGAAAGACACTTTTAATAGCCAATGCGAGGTAGGTAGCGAAAGCGCGAGTTCTCGCTGATTGCTTGTGCACTTCCCACTTCACCCAGCGCGCTAGTCAAGACCCCTCTCACAGGTCTACAGAACTCGGAACTGCATATTATATATATACAGATTTATATTCTTTCATTCATAGGAAAATTATGTAAACAGTCATGCAGAACATTATTTCTAAGCATAGAAGAAGACACAGAGACGTTGTTACCTAATATAAACTTCACGCTTTTACAAATATACATAACGAAATAAATTATTTTCTTCTCCGTTTGAAAAAAATAAAACAACACATAATTAAAATTTTAAAGACACTTTAGATGGATGGATTTATTATCCTCTTTAAAATTAATTTAACTTTTTCTTAAAATAAAACGGCTTGTATTTCTATTTGGCACGACAATCTATCATAATGTTACTCTAGCTTCGACGTATGACAGTTTCGAGATAGACTATATTTGGTCCCTTGGGGTAAAATGCGTATTTCGATTCACACAATTTGTTTTAGTTGAAAAAACTGATAACGTCTGCCTTGAAGACAATCAAAAAAACATATCGCTCCTTGTTTCATGATTCTACTTTTATGATCTCAACTTTAAAAATCAAAATTCGATTGAGCTAACATATCAAATCATAAAACAAGACTCAAATTCTAACAAAAACATTTCCTGACCCAACCTCCAGTGAAGTTAATGAAAAAGTGTTTTCTTTTTTCATATTTCATTATAAATCATAAGCAATATACCTGTTATTAAGGTAAAAATATTGTCTGAAGGAAAGGAAAAATAGAACTTTAATTATTACAAGCACCTGGTTTTCATGCATCTGGCTTCAGTCTAAATGTTCTCAGAACAGAGTTAATTAAACGATGGAGATTTTTTCTTCTTCTTTCCTTGGTATCAAATTATAAGAAGGAACGTGCATCAT
>JAGDQP010039473.1:0-17719 GCA_022664845.1 Lepisma saccharinum | reverse complement strand
TTGTATATATGTATCTCTATTAGGGATGGGCAAATGATTCCAGAAATGATTGCTTCATTTGACTTCTGCAACGTGAAAAAAAAGGTAAGGCTTACAAAGTTGAAAAAATCAAGAGCTCCAACTCTGGGATGGGCTTTATTTTTCTTTAAAGTATCCTATTCCGATGGGGGGGAGGCAATCGGACCGATCGCCCCCACCCTTCCCATGGATGTATTCTAATGGTTTTCCTGTATTTTGTCCGCATTCCGCCACTATGTTAAAAATGAACTTTTCCCTATATCTTCGCTATTTCTTAGAATATTTTGATCAAATATAATTCGACTTCGACCGTTGTACTTTACTGGCTTTCATGCATTTTGGCCACTTTCCAACGCCACGCTGAAAAATGAATTTTCTGTTTTACATTCGCTATTTCATGGATATTGAGCAAACAAACGAAGTTCGAAACAGAAGAATGTATCTGACTGGTTTGTATGTATTTTGATCACTTCCAGCATTTCTTCATCTTTGCATTGATTCTTGGAATCTTTTGATTAAAAAATGTTCGACTAAGGGCAATGGATTTGATGGATTTTGGTTATTTCCGGCTGCCAGCTTGAAAAATGAACTTTCCGCTTGATCATCGTTATTTATCGGAATATCTTGGCAAACGAAGTTCGACATAGAACGATGTACGTGATCGATTTTGCCCAGATAGCACGCAAGGTTAAATCAAGTTTCAAGAATTGCGAAACGACTTTAATCGAGGTATTTCAATAAACTGCATCCTAACATAATGTCTTCCGTGAATGTAAATAACTAGGATTGCAACAAATATGCCAAGGCAGGTAATAGATTTAAAATTTAGAAAACAACTTCGATAATTAAAATAACTTTTTGCAAGTTTAAAGTTAAATATCCGGCCAGGTAGCCATGCGGTTTACGGCGGTAGGCCAACGACTCGAAGATCCCGAGTTCGAGTCCCGGCATGGGTGTGGATTTTAATGGCAAAAGGGCGAATCGTGACTGGCCGAAATCCAAAGTTATTAGACTGGCCCATATAAAAATAAAGTTTACCAGAGTTTATCCAAGTTAAATTTTGGGTGAGGATAAGTCTGTTCGAAAGGTATATACTCACTTCACAATAATTGAGGGTTTGTGCGTAATTCAATGAAATAGCAAATTGCAGTCATTACTAGTAGCATAGACCTCATAATAGATAGACTTAGCACGCTTCCCCATTTCTTGCTGCGTTAACACTAACGTTTTTTGTTTTCAGAACACGTGATTTTGAATTCATCCGCTAGGTACAAGCTCTGGCAGCTCTGCATGGTATAGACTTCATAATAGAATGTGACGTCTATACCAGAGCTACTACCTAGTGTATGAATGTCCACCACGATGTTTGTTCACCACAAAGCCCGCTAGGATATATGAGTTCAACCTGTTACCCTTGTCTGGCATTAAATGCACGAAAGGCTAGACCCAGTGATTCCGCCAGACCCCCTGTGGGTGTTTCACCCTCAAATTATCGACAGCACCCCTAACTTGAAACTTTTTGCGATAAGACATCGATAAAAACCGTGGAAAACTCCTCTTATACCCTGCCAGTTTAGACTTTACACCCCGAAACTGAAAATCCTTTCCAAATCACACACTTTTTTTTGTGCTAATGAAAGGATAAGGAAAATATAACCAAAGAGTTTTACGTACATCAGAGGCTTGAGGTGTTGATGCAAACCAGAACATTATTCTTTCATCAATTAAATTTTTTACTTTCCTTACAAGCGAGCACGCCAAAATACCTATAGCGGTAGTCTTGAAACAGTCTTCTAGCAGATACAAGGTATCTCCGCTTCTATCTACAGTTGGCAAGTGTCAATTCTTAATTCCTCTTCGGAATTCTTTTCTAGTATTGCATGCATCGATAGTTTGTAAAAAAAACTTTGATAAACTTTATTTTATATGGGCCAGTATAGTAACTTTGGACTTCGGCCCGTCACGATTCACCTTTAGCTGTTAAAATCCACACCCATGCCCCTGCCGGGACTCGAACCCGGGACCATCGAGCCGATGACCTACTGCCGCAGACCGCTCGGCCGGCTCAATAGTTTGTATGTTCACACAATATTACGGAACGCGCGAATTTGTGATTTGGATCAGTATGTACCAACACGCGGAAAGAGGTATTATAAAATCATGAATAATGTATGTGTCATCATCATCATCATCATCATATTCAGCCGTTTTCTATCCACTGCTGGATGAAGGCCTCCCCTTTTCTTTCCACATATCTCGGTCTGCCGCTATCCTCATCTGCCATTATTTATAAAGAAAAAAAGTAGTGAAGTCTATGTATGCTAAGTAAATAATACGAAACAAAAATGAAAAATAAACAGAAACAATGTAAACTTACCAATCTTTATGATGCTCTTTTTTACTATGTATTTCGTCTATAAATAGTTATCTTTCTAGATAATAAATTTATAACTCACACTGATCTCACTTGAATGAACTTTCACGCATCGGAACTCCAACTATCGCTTGGCAACACTGATCTATAAGCCGCCGAGGCATGACGACACGGTCACGAGCGTATCGCTGTCGGAATTTTGAACGGAAGTTGCGTCAAGAACAAAGAGTGAGTGAAGAAAAAGATACATGACCGCAACTAACCTTACCTAACCTCCACGTTCGTATGTTCATTAATTTAAGATAATTTACTAAAAATGCAAGGAAGGAATTATTAATAATAAATATGAACATATGAAAATATATTTTGTAAAGATACATGACCGCACCTAACCTCCATGTTCGTATGGTCCCTAATTTAAGATAATCTACGAAAAGTGCAAGAAAACAATTATTAATAATACATATAAACACATGAAAATATATTGGTCGAGCTTTCACGTGTTTCAATTAACTATTAAGTCAAATCGTTAGCAACGCACGTTCTCATAAATGCGTGACGTTAACTTCACATTATAATGAACTTTCTAGAGTAATACACCGCTACTCTCAAGGAACTTATTATGTTAATACAGGACAGAACCCACATAGCAAAATGACGTCCCAGGGATATCTGACGGATCTCCTGGCAGGATATGGGGACATCCGTGGGACGTCCTGTTTAAGTCCCGTTTACATCCATGGGACTTATAGTTATAATTAATCCTTCGTATAACTATACGAAGGCATATCCTTCGTATAGTTATAATTAATTAAATAATAGTAAGGTCGATTTTATTTATAGAAATTCCAGGTAGGTAATCCCGCACGGCTTTCCAGGGGACCTCCATACGGGATGAACTGTTTGTATTGCCCACAGAGTTATCCCACGGACGTCCTTAGGACATCGCTATGGGAGCAGGACCATTCTGACGGTAATGGGATCTACATGGGACGTCCCAGGGACGTACTCTGCTATGTGGGAATGTGCTCATAGATGACAGTGGGAGATTTATTAAGTTCTTTATTACAAAAAATGGGGAAGACATTTTCATAATTGCGACTCGAATAACCAATTTGGATTTATACATAAAATAACTTCTTCAAGTAACCTTACTCCCATAGATAAAACAATATAAGAGATGGCCGATTACGATTCTTGAGGTTACTTGATTTCTGTGACGGGAGAAAATCCAATACGAGTCCCTTAGAATTCCCGAACCAGATATTCATGAACACACTTCAAACGTAAAGTTTCGGGCAGTTAAACTTATTTTATTTTGTGCAAGAGTGGAAATTATCTTACAAATGATTACACTGATCCGAAAGCTCATGCTTACTATTCTCTGTTTATAGATACAATAACACCAAAATTCAGATTCCATACGAATCACTGCATTAACATCATTACTAAATTCAATAATCTGATATTTTAAATATCTCCTAGTTTAAACTGATTAATATCGGACTAAACAATATGTTCATCTTTACCCACAACGTAAGACATCTTCTTGTACATATCTCACCGATATATCACTTCTTATACACATTAAGCAAAAATCTAAACTTGGGTTTTCATGTACAACCATCGACCTCCATTAAAACAATATCGTTTTAATGGAGGTCAATGTGTACAGCCTAGTTTCCATGTTTTATTTATTTACTTTTAGAAGAAGAATATAGCTTGATGCCTAGATATAATTTAAGTCTGTCGTTTGGGTATACATCACTGTTCAGAATAATGTTTGGCCTCTCAACCAAACTTTCTAACAGACATTAGATGCAAAGGAGGTCACATCCCCTGATTAGGGGTGAGCATACGTGAAAGTGATGATAACATTATTCAAAAATGTAACACGTGTTTCAATTGGCTATTCAGCGAACTCGCAAGCAAGACAACTAATGCACGGTAAGCGGGTTTGATAAACAGCCTTTAGATCATGTCGCGTGTTACAATTTCCTAAAACACGTAATTAAACTTCAACTAACTGCTATTACCAACACGAATCAGTTTTTCCCCTATCTCTCTCTCTTAACTTGATTAAAATGTACACATATTATCCTCTCAGCTCTAAGCTCTTAAAACTTAAATTCCATTCAATTTATCTTGCACTATATAAATACGGTTTAAGGAAAGAAGGTGGGTTCAAACGAAGGTGGAGGCACTAGCTACAAAGGAGCACATCCCCCGGTTAGGGGCGGGCATACTCGAAAGTGGGGGGACATTAAATGCAAAGGGGCTACATCCCCCGATTACACGTCATACGAGAAAGTGCTTTCAGTGAAGTTAAAGGCCACCAGAAGTTCACCGAATCGATTGCACTATCAGATTCACTTCGTCTCCAACACAGCGGTGAAAATGATTATTTAATTGGTTATTCAGTCAAATCGTAAGCAACGCAAGCTTTCATAAAAATCATTCCTTGTCTACTTATTAACACGTGTTTCAAATGGCTATTCACCCAAATCACAAGTAAGGTTAGCTTTCATGAAAATCACACCTTATTCTTATAGGATGAAATCGTAATGAACTTTCTATAAAGTTCAGAAATTAGATGCAAAGGGGGGATATTAGGGCGTGAGTGATGATATTATTTGAAAGTGTAACACGTGTTTCAATTGACTATTTACCCAAGTCACAACCAACACAAGAATTAGGTTTTGAAAAAGAGTCTTTAGAACATGTCACTTGTTTAAAACGTAATAAATCTACTCCATGAAACTTCAACCAAGTGTTATTACCAACACCAATCAGTCCCCCCCCCCCTCTCTCTCTCTTGTTCAAAATGTACACGTTTTCTTCTCTGGTCCAAGCTCTTAAAACTTAAATTCCATTCAACTTATCTTGCAGTATATAAATAAGCTGTAAGGGATACTAATAATATAATTACTTACGAGTAACTTAGTATTTATTTCAAAGGACGAAAGTAGCTACCTTGAGCTAGAAGTTCAGTCAAGGGGTCCTGCGGACCCATGGCTTATTACTACTGAGTTCAGCTCAGTTCACTACTGAAGACGCTGAGTTCAAATGAAGGCGGGAGCATTAGCTACAAAGCGGGTTCATCCCACGGTTAGGGGTGGGCATATGTGAAAGTGTTGTTAACATTATCTCAAAGTGGAACGCCTGTTTCAATTGGCTATTCAGTCAAATCGAGAGCAAAGCAAAGTCAATTAATTGACTATTCTCTCAATCGTAACCAAGCAAGTAAGGTAAGCTTTCCTTCATTATTCTTAAGGCCGCTTTAGACGACAGTATTCATGCTACGATGAATCTTACGATTAGCAGTAGTGCCAGAGTGTGAAAGCAAGAATGCCACAATAGGGCAAGATGCTATGGTATATATCCATAACTTTTTTCTTTTTTCGCTGGCACACTGCTTACACTAAGATTCATCCTACGAGAAATTGTATCGTCTAAAGCGGCCTTTATTGCCGGTTTATATTCTTGCTGAGTGGGGAGTGTTCGTGAGTATTATATTTTATTTCTTCATTGATTTCCTCTAAATCTTTTAATTCTTTTTGTTGGGCCAAGTTTTTTATGGGTTTAAATTTAGTTGATTGATGTCATCTAGGTAGTTTAGTTAAAATTTTGGCTTATGGTGCTAATGAAGGTTTAGTAGTGACTCCTAGGTTTTGATATGGGCGTATTCTATTTGTGTTATTTCTTTTTATTTTTAATTTGTGTTTTTTTATTTGAGGTATTAATTTAATATTTTTTTATATTAGTTTGTTTATTGAATGAAAAGTTATTAGAGTTAATAGAAGTTCTGTTGTTATAACTATTTTATTGGATTTGATATCTTTAATTTTTATGAGATTTGTGTTATATATTTCTAGTATAGTTATTTATTATAGAGGGCAATATATATCTTGTGATTTTTATATTAACCGCTTTATTTTTTTAGTGCTTATGTTTGTTTTATCAATGATGTTATTAATTATTTCTCCTAATATTATTAGTATTTTGCTGGGGTGGGATGGGCTTGGTTTAGTGTCATATTGTTTAGTGATTTACTACCAAAATGTGCGGTCTTATAATGCTGGTATACTAACTGCTTTATCTAACCGGATTGGGGATGTTTGTATTTTACTTGCAATTGCTTGAATAGTGAATTACGGCAGTTGAAATTATATTTTTTATTTGGGTGGCCTGCATTGCGGAAGCGAAATAACAATTATTATTACTTTTGTTGTGCTGGCAGGGATAACAAAAAGAGCTCAAATTTCTTTTTCGGCGTGGTTGCCTGCAGCGATGGCTGCTCCTACCCCGGTTTCTGCTTTGGTTCACTCTTCTACTTTGGTCACTGCTGAGGTTTATTTATTAATTTGTTTTAACTGACAGTTTCATGGGGCGGGTACTATTGCTTCTTTCTGTTTTGACTATATTTATAGCGGGTTTAGCGGCTAATTCTGAATATGATTTAAGGAAAATTATTGCTTTATCTACTTTGAGTCAATTAGGATTAATAATAATAATTTTATCAATAGGGTTTTCGATGTTAGCTTTTTTCATTTATTGACACACGCTCTTTTTAGGGTTTTATTGTTTTTATGCGCGGGGGCTATCATTCACGGGGTGGGAGATACTCAAGATATTCGGTGTATCAAATGTCATTGACTTTGTCCTGTTTAAACACAGCTAATTTAACTCTTTGTGGGGTTCCTTTTTTAGCCGGGTTTTATTCTAAGGATTTAATTTTAGAAATTGGAACAATAGCATGAATTGATTTAATTAGATTTTTTAATTATTTTTTTCAACAGGGTTAACTGTGTGTTACTCTGTTCGTTTAAGATATTATATAACTGTTATGGGATTTGCTGGTAGCGTCTGTCACGGGACGGGATAAAGCTAATTTAATTATAGTTCGAGGAATGTTAGGTCTTACTGGGACCTCCATTTTAGGAGGGGCTAGTATGAGATGGTTATTATTTTCTTGTCCGTCTGTGGTAGTATTATCATTGCCTCTTAAAATAGGGGCTTTAGTTGTTAGTGGTGTTGGGGTTTTATTAGGAGACTCTCGTCTAGGTAAAAATCAAGTAGTGTTTGGCGGAGTTTATTTTTTTATAAGTATAATAGGTTCCATATGGTTCTTACATTATTTATCTACTAATTATTGTATTCGGTTACCTCTTTACGCTGGGGGGCTTATAATAAAATTGTTGACTAGGGGTGGAGAGAGATATTAGGGGCGCATGGAGCTTATAATTTTATAACGAATGGTTCTGTTCTAGTTACTAAGATGCATTTTAATGAATTTAGATTGCATTTGCTTTTTTCATTTATTTTAATTATGTTTTTAACTATTATTGTTTTTATTATTTATTTGAATAGCTTATGTTTAAAGCATAGCATTGAAGAGGCTAAAAAGAGTAATTAGTTATTCAAATGCTGGTACTCCCTAAGAAAATTTTCTCATTTTTACCTTGAAAAAGTAGTGTAAATTGCTATACTGAGGGGGTTAATAAATGTTTAATTAAAGAGATAATAACGGGGTTTAACCGCTAAAGATAAAAGTTAGCAGATTTTTCTTGTTTAATTAACTACTTACCTCCTTAGTGGGAGTTATTTAGGTTTCCCATTTTTGTTATTAACAGTAACATGCCTTTGATTTGGCTTCCGACTAATAAACAAGGGTGGAACGATCACCTTAAAATCAGGTCGAAACTGAGTGCTAGTATTGCTTCTTGTTATTAAGTAAGACAAGTTGATAGACAACACCTTTTCGCTGCAAACCAAATATTATAATTAACTATTATCCTATGAAGACCATTCAAGTTATCCTTGATTTCATTCATGATATAGGCCGACAAGTAGGATTGAGAGAAAAAATATTGTTACGATGGTTCATGATATAATTCTAGAGGTAGTCAGTGTGATTGCGGAGGGGAGAAGTAATACAATTTCTACATCAAAAATAAGGAAAATTACTGCAATAAGAAAAAAGCGAATTGAAAATGGAGTCCCGGGGGAAGATTTGGGGTCAAAGCCGCGCTCAAACGGTGATCTCTTTTCTCGGTCAATATATATATATATATATATATAATAAGGAGGCTAAGAGTATTATAGCGGTTGTGATTGTTGTTGTGATTAAAGTGGCGGTTAGAAGTTAGAATCGTGTATATTATATATTTCATTTTATATGAATTTTTTAATTTTAAGTCATATGTACTGTTTATACTAAATAGATAATTATCCTCCTCATCAATAAATTGAAATGTATAGAAATAGTTATACCACGTCTACAAAATGTCAATATCATGCTGCTGCTTCAAACCCGAAGTGGTGGTTTGGAGAAAAGTGATATATTATGTAGCGCAGTAAGCATACTATTAAAAATGATGAGCCGATGATTACATGAAGTCCGTGAAATTCTGTTGCTATAAAAAATGTAGATCCATCCGTAATTGGCGTCTGAAATTGTGAATGGTGCCTCATAATATTCAAAGGCTTCTAGGGCTGTAAAGTATAGCGCCAGGAGCACTGTTAAAATTAAGGCTTGGGTAGTTTGTGTATGATTTGCTTCTATTAGTCTATGGTGGGCTCATGTTACTGTAACTCCTGTGGCTAATAAGATAGCAGTATTGAGAAGAGGAATTTGTATTGGATTAAAGGGTTGAATTCCTATTGGTGGTCATGTCGCTCCCATTTCTACTGTTGGGGAGAGTATTCTATAAAAGAAGGCTCAGAAGAATGAAATAAAGAAAAATACTTCTGATATAATAAACATGATTATTCCCCATCGAAGCCCAGTTGTAACGAGTTGTGTGGAGTCCTTGGAAGGTGCCTTCTCGAGAAATGTCTCGACATCATTGAATTATTGTTAGTCTAATAATTAGTAAACCTATAAGGAATAGGTCTGGGTTGAATTGATGGAATCATTTAGTTAATCCTGTGGTGGTAATTAGTGCTCCTAGGGCTCCTGATAAAGGTCATGGACTTTGGTCTACTAGGTGGTAGGGGTGGTTTTGTGGTGCTGACATATGTTACTTCACTTGAGTATAGAGTTGTTAGTACTGCAAATACATAGGACTGGATGATTGCTACTGCGGATTCTAATGTTAATAAAAGGATCTGTCTAGGTATTATTAGTGATAGGAATGATATAGTTAAGGTAGGTCCTGTTCTTGCTAGAAGGGTTAGTAATAGGTGCCCGGCTACTATATTTCCTATTAGTCGAACTGCTAGGGTTCCTGGTATAACAGAGTTCACAGGCTATTACTACGGCGAACTCTGTTCCACGCATTTCCATACGAGCTGCGGATACATTTGTTTCCCTGTGTGCTCCCACTCATTCCAATTTTTCTCACCAGATGTCACTCTAATCAACCAGTCCAGCTGTTGGGATGCTTGATGAGTAAGAAAAAACCCGCCCTGATGGGGCAATCGATTCAAAGTTGCATCCAGAACCGTCGACCAGATTCGAACGGTGGACTCCCTTTGGTTCTTTTTAAGTGAAGAAAAGAAAAGGGGGTGAGTTAACAGACACAAACGTTCTATGGCAAAAGTGTTTGTGCGAGGAAAAGACTCGACGTTGTGCCTTGAACGTGTGAAGCACGTAATTTGCATCTCCCAGTGATACAGGCTGGAGCAACTACGTAATATTAGTGTATTTCAAGTGATCATATGAATAGTTTTGGTGTGTTCGATCTATTACCTACAACTATTGTGGAAGTTCATCAAAAAGACGCTGATAACTAATTTCATCAGATAATTGGGATGGAATTACTTCAAATATGTTCCAGTTTTGGGGAAAAGCATTTTTTTCCCTGATATGACAACTTTTTGGTACAGCCACATCAATTTGCGCATAACCGTTAATCGTTTGCCGCGTTTATGAACTGCCGCCCGTGTTCGAATATAACATCAGTGTGTCCATAAAAAGAGCTCGGAGCATAAAATAAATATTATTTGCTTTTATTATTTTCAATTTAAATCTTTTTATGTATAATAATTCGAAGCAAAAGGCCTATGATACGCACTGGTCAATATCTTTAGAAATGCAGTGTTTTTGTGTTGTGTATTCCATATATGAAGAAATTTTCTATAAATACGAGTTAAGAATGTTCTTGATGTATAATTTGTTGTTCCTTATTTCCTGTGTTCAAGCAGGCTAAAATTACAATTATTTTAATACGGTCAGAACAAGTTGTTGCCTATGAACCGCGTATTTGTTTTAACGTACAAGGGCATAACCGATATTAGGACGAACATCCGCTGTGTGGCGCAGGTAAGGATTGTTGGTTGGTAACAGAGGTTAGCCACATAATTTTACTTTACCTACTCCACCATGGTATGCAACGACTGCTCTTGTAAGCCTGTTAGCGAGTATTGTGTGGTAACATTGTTTTGTGTGTCGTAGTGGGTAAAATTACGGGGGGACGGGAGTGAACGAACCAGCCGGACCTTTATATGCCAATTTACCGTACCAGTGTGGTCGACTGTCGTTCCACAGCGCAGTGTACGTGTATTATTCTGCACCTTTATACGCCTTTCTATACTGGGCGGATAATGTTTCTGGTAATTTCAATACATACTATAAATGGTATTAGGGGGCCTGGGGTTCTATACTGGCGAATATATGTTGAGTATTGTTAATTCAACCATATAATGTAAAGGTTAATCAAAGAGGAAGGGCGAGAGTTAATGTAAATTTTGAGTGATTAGATCTTGTAAAAATATAAGGAAATAGGCCCATAAAGTTATTGAATATAATGAATGCGAAGACGGTAATAAAAAGAAATGTTGTTCCTTTGTGGGTATTTTTAGGTCCTAGAATTGTTTTAAATTCTTTATGTAGAGTTGTTACTAGAGTATTTCAGATAATTGTTGTTCGTGTTGGGAGGAATCAAAGTGATGTGGGGATAATTAATAGTCCTAATATGGTACTGAGTCAATTAATTGATAGGGATAATACAGTTGAAGTTGGGTCAAATACTGAGAATAGAGTGGCTATCATTTTCAGGTTAGGGGTATTTTATTAATGTTTGTTTGGTCTATATTTAATTGGGCTGGGGGTAAATTAAAGTATATGATTTAGGCAAAAATTAGGTAAATAACTGAGAAGAAGATAAATAATAATCATTTTAGGGGGGATATTTGTGGGATTAAAAAGTATTGTCATTGTATAATAATTTGGCTATGACATGGCCATGTTCTAGTAATTTAACTAACTTTCCTTCATTAGGAGTAACTGTTACTTTACTATATTTTAGTTTGAGACCAGTGCTTACTTTCAGCCACCTAATGAGGCTTCTTGAGCTATGCTTAGTACTCAGTTAATAAATTGTTGGTGGGGGCAGGTTTCTATAACAATTGGTATAAAACTGTGATTTGCGCCACAAATTTCTGAGCATTGCCCGAGGAATAATCCAATTCGTTTTGCATTTATTCCAACTTGGTTTAAGCGCCCGGGGGTTGCGTCTGTCTTTAGTCCTATAGATGGTATGGCTCATGAGTGAAGGACATCAGCTGCTGTAATTAGTACTCGAATATCTGTGTTGATTGGTAAAATTACTCGATTATCAACATCTAAAAGTCGAAAGGTTTTTTTTATTTCGTTAATTGGGATTATGTATGAATCAAACTCTGTGGGGGCAAAGTCTGAATATTCATAACTTCATTATCATTGATGGCCAATTACTTTTAAAGTTACTGCAGGTTGATTGATTTCATCAATTAAATAGAGTAGATGTAAGGATGGTAATGCAATGAAAACTAATATGATTGCTGGTAAAATGGTTCAAATAGTTTCTAAGGTTTCGCCTTCTAATAGGTATCGATTGGTGAATTTGTTGAATATAATAGAGATTAATAGGTAGCCTACAAGTACTGTAATTATTATAATAATGAGTATGGTGTGATCATTAAAAAGGTTATTTGTTGTATAATCGGGGATCTAGCGTCTTGTAGATTTATTTGGTTTCAGGTAGCCACTTCAAAGAAAGGTATTAATTGGATCTTATTTCCGGGGTTTAGGTCCGGTGCACTTATCTCCCATTTTAGATGTTAAACAGTTAGGATTGGAATTTCTGCGTAGCTATGTTCGGCAAATATTCCAAATTATCACAATAGATGAAGATACTGAAGAAAATCTATGTTCAGAAAGTTGGAAAGCGGGTTGGATGAGTGGGGAATAGACAACAGAGCCACGAACCCGCCTCTACACAACTGTACACTGCAACTACAAAGCTAATTCCACTCAGCTTGAACCACCAGTAAATAAATTACTACTTGAGTGCATTTACTCTGAGTTTACGCATGTTTAATATTATTAAAGTTTTACAGCGTTCTTTCATCTTGCTGTTTTCGTCCAACATGTTCACCTTAGCCAGGGTCTAGTGGTAAATGAGACTATTCTAGGCATGCAAAAAATTCTTGCGAAATTTAATTTTTGCAAAATTCCTCAAATCACCACAGAGAGGGAATCATTATTTTCGCATGACCTACCACAATCAGCCTAACCAGTTCTTTACCCATCCTTCTTATAAACAGGATATTTTTCCTGCTTATAAACTATACTATATAGATGCCAAGGAACAATAGCCCTAAATCAATTCAGTTCGATCTGCCTCCAATAAATGCTCGTTCCAGCATCTCCCTCAAAGAGAAACTGGAAAATAATCAGTTCATTACATTCTCTTTCAATAAATGTTATTACATTGAGAAAGAGAATAGGGTAAATCTCAATAATAATAATAATATACTCTTCAGCACTGGAGAAAATTGTACTTTGATACTTCATAGCTTCAGGACTAATGACGCAACAAAATGCGGTTTAGACATTTTTACAAAATCTCTAAAGAGAGGAAGTGTTGAATGACCCTAACGCTCACCGCTAGAAGCAAGCAGGGGAAAACATTCGTGAGTCACCCATCATTGTCAACATTTCAACAGCAGGTATGCAGAGGGAATGGTTGCAATCCAACGTTGCCGCTTTCTCAAAGTAAAAAAACCGACACTAATTTCTTTTTAGTATGTTGAAATTGTGAGACATAGATATGTATCTCCTGTAGATGTGGCTAAAATTTGAAGTTTGTAACATTAAAAATAAGGTAGCAAATTGTTAAAAACATTGCAATATTTTTTAAATGGGCTAACGTTCGAGCGAGTTGAGTGGTCAACCGTCTTACTAATGTGTCCAGTGCTGCCAATGTGTGTGGAATTCCACAAAATGTATGGAATTGTGACAGTTGTGTGTAATTTGCGTGAAATGGAATGCTGTGTGGAATATATGTGGATTCTTGTATTTTCAGAAAAGTCACAAGATAAACTTTTAAATAAGTTATATACTCATATTTTCTTGATTTGACTGAGATACATCCTAGTTTCGCCTTTCATCTAGAAAAATATAAAAGGGATAAAGTACCTGAATTACTTCCTACTTGGTGGAAGATGTAATTTCAATGAGCGGCAACACATGATCATTTTTGTTTTTGTTCTTTCTTGCGCTCCTTTTCTTCTGTATACCTGTCGCTCCATCCTATTCTTTTGCTGTGTGTGTGGAAATGTGTGGATTTCGAGCACTGTTTTTGTGGATTTTACACATATGCATCCGGCAGCACTGAATGTGTCATTTGTAGTTGTAACATCTCGAGTTTCGTCTTCAGTGTCTTCAATGAAATCATAACATTTAAAGTTCTATCAACTGTAGATACTTAAAAAGTTGATAGTAATAAGTAATACAATAATAAAACCATCCATCTTACAACTTATTGATTTAAATGTCCTCTTGTAACCATTGGATTAATCTTGGCAAATGAGGAAAGATGACTGTAATGTCGTGAAAACAATGAACAAACTAGACCTTAGCCCGCAAATATTGCTCTGCTGGCAATGCACTGGCTGCATTATGAGCACTTTATGCATGTGTTTCAATGGATGTTGTAGAGCCTGTGGTCAATGTAGGAGGAAACTAGTTACAAGGAGGTCACGATCGTTGGGTCACAGATCTTGTTCAAATTTTACACGTTGAAAGTATTGCTTGAGGACAATATATAGACAAAATAGTAAAACGAAATAATCAGTAAGTTGCGAAAAAACGAATTTGAGAAAGTACGCGGAGGATTGTGTTTGTAAAATAAAGTCAAATCTTCAGCCGTCGATATGGTTCAGTGGTTAGGATAGAGGTTTGCGACGCCGAATGTTCTGGGTTCGAATCTCCCCTTCTTTATATTCTTGTTTCCATAAATCTTCAAAGCGCAAAGACAAATTGAGAATGCTAGGACAAGCGGAGTGGACAATTTCAGAGAAAATCTGTGCTTATAAAATAACTCCAAGATTGTGAGGTATTTGCGTAAAGAATCGCACAAATGAAGTCGAGGACTCAAGAATAATTTTTAGATTGAGAGGGAGAGAGTTTAATGAACTCTTGCGAAGTTTCTTCAGTTTATATTCGGTATACTTTGAAAATAGAAGTATGATTTTCTCTGACAGTACATTGTTCATATCGCTTGTTCTAACAGTATTATTTTTGCGCTGTGAAGTGCTTCAAATTTCAGTTTTCATATGGTATCTTCTAGAACAACTTAGTTCTAGTCCAATTTAGTATGCTTCATAGCAATAAAAAGTGTTCAATTTCTATTAAAATCCTAACCCAGGTGGTCGGCTACTAAGGACGGGAGCCAAGGCTTAATATGTGACCCGAACCACTATGTTTAGTGCATTTACCAGGATTTAATGCCGAAGCACACGCAGAAATGGAGAAATCCCTAGACTTTGTTTTCGGATGGCCGAAAAATTGTTCAAGTACAGTATTAATACAAATGTATCAATCATAGAAAAGTTATCATCTTGTTCTATCTAAGTTTTAAAATGTTAAACAAAAATGGTTTCTGTGCAAAATACGGGAAAGGGGATAATAAATAAACTAGCAGCATTTCCTATAATTAAAGCACTCCCTCCTTGCTTTTAAAAAAAACATTTTACACAACCTTGTATTAGATGTTCAAACCTCAAAGAATCTATCTAGTATTAATGATTAATGTAAAATTTTCAAACAAAATATTTTTCCTAGAAATACCCACTTCCGTCTTTATCATGTTGGCCCACCTGGATACTTTTTACCATGTTGGCGCACCCGACGATTGTAGTCCTGAACAATGTAGTGCTATTAACCACCAAGAAAGAGTAGTCCTTATTTTAAACAAAAGGAACTGACTTCTGAATAATCAATGCTTACATATAACATTCATTTCGCAACGCGGAGTGCAAAAAAAAAATTACACGCGTGCCCCCTATCAACAGCCGACTGTATCATATAAACTTCGCACAGTACTGTAATCATAAATTGTTCATTAACCTTACTAAGAATTGAGAGAAAGGGAGAGTATGGAACATGGTATCTACTAGAACCATGTTCAGCAAAACAACATTGCATATGCGTCACAGGATCACAGAAGGGAAAAGATTTATCAGATTCCTCTGGAGAATTGCTTTCTGCTCTCCAAAAGTCACGGAATCTGGCTTAGGCGCATAAAAAGGATTTTCATTTCAATCAAGAGACAATTGCATCGGCAGTTTGAAGAAGCCAATAAACGCCAAAAATGTGAAAATCTACTTTATGCCGGATTTGATATCTGGAAGGGATGGCGCATCTATACAATACACAAAGAAAGTAAAAAAAACATGTGTAAAACCTTCAAAAAATAGAGATGGGCAAAACTAGCGTAACAGCTATTTTTCACTGCTACATGGGATAAATTGCTATGACTGCTACAACCGATGAAAAACAGCAGTTACTGGCTTAGCTGCTATTTTTCTCCGAAGCTTGTTAATGGTAAAACACATTGTTTCCTGTTTTCTAAACAAACAGAACTGCTGGGAGAACGGAACAAAATGGCAGAGACTTGTCTGCAGAGAGGACAACCATGACATGTGAACACTAAGTAATTAGTAGCGTTTGTTACTCGTGTACGGAATTGATATAAAGAGCTCTCAGAAAACACTGGTTGGTAGTTGGCTACGTGGAGTAATGGATATGGCATCGGAGTTGTAATACAGTGGTCCCGGGTTCGACACCAGTTCATCGCAAGTTTTTATTTTTTAAATGGTTTATATTTTATTTATATTTTAAATAGGTTATTTTGAAATGTTATTGTTTAATTTGCTTTATTACTTTATTTACATTTAACGTTTTTTGTAATATTTTCCGTTTATCTGATTCTGTAGTCCAATTCAGATTTAATAAAATGGTAAAAAAATGGGTACGGCATTGGACTTGGAATTCAGTGGTCCCGGGTTCGGTACTACTTCACCTAAAGTTTTTTTTTTAAGAGAAACTCCTTTTTATTTTCTGGTTTCGAAGGAAAGTTTCTGTCTTGGTCTTGCTATTAGACCTATTTCTTCCTTTGAGGCAGTGAAAACAGTACGCACATTAAATAGTTTATAAAATTCACATAATTAAAAAAAAAATCAACCAGCAATTTGAAGAAGTGAACAAGTGTTAAAAAATCGAAATTAGTTTTTAACTAAAAACGCAGCTCAAGTTATACCCGCTTATCATAAGGTAGAAGAAAAGAACGATAGCTAGTTATAGAATGATTCATCTGGCCTTGGAAATATTAGTCAGTTTGAAGAAGGGAACAGGCCACTAGCGTCTCAAAACAAGAAGGCCTATTTTCGAAGATTCAGTCTGACTCAAACACGATTCAGTCGCGTGTGCAATAAAAGAGAACACCACACCTGACTTTACCAAACTTCTACGTGCCCTTGGTCACTAATTGAATCAAATTTCCTAATGCGTTTATATAATAATAATAATAAATCACAGCCATATTCAATCCACTACTCCCCGAAGGGAGGAGTTGGTCTACTGCTCCCACGCTGACCAAACGGGTTGGGAGAGGAGAGCCGAAGCTCTCACTGTGATCGCCACTGTCTTTTATTTACTGCAGCTCCCCAGTTGTCCTCACGATGCTGGGTCAACACCGAAATTTTTGAACCCCCACCGGGAATCGAACCCGCGACCGCTCGCAGTGAAGTCGAGCGCGCTACCGACTAGGCTACGCAGGAGCTCAATGCGTTTAAATATATATATATATATATATTACTATATATAATTATTATTATAAAATATTGTTTATATATATATATATATATATGAAAAGAGATTTTTTTCTTTAAAAAAAGAAAAAGAAAATCACACCATGATTCGATCGTGAGTTCTCCGTATTAGCTTTCCGACATGCTACCAATCCACTAAATTACTCCGGTGAAGGAGTAATGCGCCTGTGCGATGGTCCCACCGTAAGAGGAGTTTCTTGTATTTGAGACACTAAAACAGGGCACTTG
>JAGDQP010039472.1:0-17719 GCA_022664845.1 Lepisma saccharinum | reverse complement strand
CGTAATTTTCAATCGATAAAATAGCTAAAGATGACAATCTCTCATCTGCCATCGTCGATCTCAAGTAGGCTGTCTTGATTAGCCTTAGCTTTGAAAAGCTCCTTTCAGCACTCGCAACAATTACAGGTATGGTAAGAAGAATTCTCCAAGCTACCCACACATTTGGGAAGGTATCCTCCAGCTGGTTCTGATTTTAAGTTAATGGTCTTAATAGGAGTACCTTGTCCCTTAGGGAGTATGAACTTCAAATTCTTCAGTTCTTCCGCGAGCTGCGTTCCATTTATGTCCGTACTTTCTCCCTCTTTCAGTGCTATGTGAAGATCTTTGCAGTGAGCCGATAGGTCTTCAGGTAATTTTTCTGGGTTGTAGAGGAATCCCCAAAAATCCTGGTGTTCTTTGAAGAGCTCGAATCGTTCCTCAACGGACTTCAACATTTTGTCTACTGTCACGTAAAAGAATCTCAATCTTGAAGCGCTCCTCGGCTGTCTGCTGCACTCCCTCGTCCTATCCTTCGTATTCGAACATCCTTTTCTTCTTCCTTTTGCGAACGGCTTCAGCATCTAAAGCTTCTGCCAGTTTCTTCGCTTTTTTCTCAGCCTCATAAAATCCTTCTTGTCGGTAAGACGTTACGTACTTCATACATGTAACGAGGCTTGTTGCAGTGACCAAATTAATATCTTGTTTCTGCATGGATTTAGTAACAGTATTCTAACCAAAAGAAGTATGATACGATAGTTCACTATGTCTTATAGTATAAACTGAATGTATCATGTTTTTAGGCCAAAAAGGATGGACATTGCGTAAGTAAATACATGTACAACATATTGGGCATAGACCAAAATGGTAAAAAAGAATTAATTTTCGTAGATCTCTGTCTGTAATCGAGGCAGTCAGCACACTAGAAATTATTCTCAAAATTTTATAATCAGCAATGTATCATTAAGAGAACAACTAATGTTCATACATTTTATCACTAATACACTACTATCAAGACAATATTTGTGTGTGAAATTAATGTCGATGCATAATACGGGTACGATCGCACATTACAAACTACTATCCAGACGGTTGGCTTACGAAATTATTGATAGTATGATACTTTTTACATAGTATGATACTCGAAGTACGATATTTTTTTTTGGAAAGCACAGGTTGCAATCAAGGCAATCGCTGTGCGTGAAATTATTTTCGCTGCACCTTAAACACAAGTAATTCTCATCATATTGTGCCTAAAAATATAAAGAAATACCATCGGGTTGCAGCCTTGGCGCTTCTGGAAGTCTTCCTATTGACTTACAATGTGCAAACAGAGCTATTTATTTTCATCAAATGCAATTGAAATAATTCAGACAATAATACATACAGGCACCTTCATTTTTGCGTACGCATAAGCGAAATTATAATGATCAAAGAGTACATTAACGGCCATGTTTTAATTAACATAATTATTTTTTTTTAAATTAAATGTTTTAATTTTCTTGGTTTCACCCAGTTTCCTTCACGAATGAACTGACATCCTTTATTTGCAAATATAGTTAGTACATTTATTATGTTATATAGTTATTTCATTCTTTTAAATATACGTATCCATATACACATTCTGGGGTTCGTTTTGATTTCCTAAGATTTCATAATCTCAAATTGTAAAAAGTGCAAATATAAAAGTGCTGCATCAAACGTGGCATACACATGATTCGACACAAGTATTGTGGATTTTCTCGAATCTAAGCACTGCAGTTATCAGTGTTGCCAGCATATTTTATAAAAAAATCTGCTTGCCTGGCTAAAATGCTATCAAGGGACCGAAGCCTTTACTGTTAGAATCGCAACTCTAACTTGTTTTGTTTTAATAAGGATTACAAATTTCGCCTGCTATACTAACACTGACATTACTTATTGGGCACAGAACTTGATTAGCATGTTTCTCAGCAAGTTCGTTTCTTTTTTATTGTTTTCCCACTTTTAAACATTTGTGTAGTACATTTTTTTTGCTTGCATAAACAACATCTCTGTGTGTTTTGCATTTAGGTTGTCTTAGAATAGCGTAAATACGGTATATCCTCTCCATTCCATGATCATCTAGAAATGCGATTGTCTGAAAATCATATCTCTGCTAGATTAAAAAATCATGATTTAGTTACTCCCAAAATTAATAAATACTGATAAGGACTTAAATATTTAGCAGCGATTACTTCTAAATTCGCTTCCAACTGACATCAATTTATGTTCAAGTAAAAACAATTTATTTAAAAGGCTTGATAAGACTTTGCTATAATTACTAGGCACTGTACTCTCTACCTCCTTCAACTCCAAACTCTTTGTTAGTGTCTCTTCTTCAAAGTTCTATAATACTGTAATTTGAATTGAATTTATTTTTCTATTTTGATTTACATTTTTATATATATACAGATTAAGTGGCTCACATAAGCTGATGCTTGTATGTGAGCCAGCATCTAAAGTCATTTCTTGTTTATTATTATTACCTTGTTTTTATACTTGTTTTTCCTCATCAAATATAGTGCAATGTAAAACCAGCACCTATTTAGAAAATATATACAGATGCTTATCAGAATAATGGAAACACCTGAACGAAAGTGCAACTTACCAGATTAATATGGTGTCGGGCCACCTTTCGCCTTCAGAACAGCCTTGATGCGACGTGGGATGGAGGCATGGAGGTCGTGAATGGTAGCAAGTGGAATATTACACCATTCCTCGTGCAGGGCATCGGCCAGTTCTGTGAGAGAGGATGGAGGTGGAAATCGTCGCCGGAGTCGTGTTTCCAAGATGGACCACAGATGTTCAATTATGTTGAGATCTGGGGATTGGGCGGGCCAGGGGAGGTGTTGAACTTCATCCCGATGTTCCTCAAACCACGCTGCAACAACTCCAGCTGTGTGAATGGGTGCATTATCATCCTGGAATATGGCGTCATTGTCCGGGAACAACATCCGGACCATAGGATGCAAGTGGTCTCCTAAAATTGCGACATAATCGTTGGCAGTGATGCGTCCGCGAAGTGTGACCACAGGACCCAATGAAAACCATGATATTGCGGCCCACAGCATCACCGTGCCGCCGCCATGTTTCACAGTTGGGCGGAGACACTGCAGATCATACGCTTCTTTGGGCGTTCTCCCACATAAACACGGCCCGTGGTTTGGAATAGGGTGAATGGTGACTCATCCGACCATACCACACGTTTCCAGTCGTCAACGGTCCAAGTTGCATGGTCGCGGCACCATTTGCGGCGTGCTAAAGCGTTCTGGTCCCTGATGAGAGGTTTGGCCCGTGCAACACGACCCCGTAAGTTCATGTCATGTAATTCGCGGCGGACTGTGATTGTCGAAACAGGTTGGGGTGGTGCTGATTAAGTTCCTCCGTCACTTGCGCCGCAGTGGCACGACGGTTCCGCGTGACAATGCGCTTTAATACCCGGCGTGCCCTGTCACTGATGCTTTTCTTCCGCCCACTGTTCCGCTTCCCCGATGTGGTTTTCCCGTGTGTTGTGTAGGCCGTCATCACCTTCGACACTGTTCCTGGCGACACACCTAACACACTAGCCACTGCCGTCACACTCACTCCACATAACCGCGCACCAACAATTTGCCCTCTTTGAAACTCTGAGAGGTCTCCCATTTTACACTACCTCCGTCTGCTTCAGCCACTGCACACTCCTGTTCCACGACGCCTGACGTAGTATGGAGACCGACCTAACACACCACCACCAGCAGTCCGGCGCTGCGGTCGCCACGACACCACTGCCAACCCATACATCTGACGTGTTGCCAACTACAGGTGTTTCCATTATTCTGATAAGCATCTGTACATACTATAATACTACAAGATTATTTGTATATAACAAGTTTAATCTAAGATTGCTTCTACTTCTTCATTTGATATATTTTTGACCCATTTTGACATTAGTTTTTTAAACTTGTTTAAAATTTTCTGTTTTTATATATATATTGGCATATTATGGTCAATTTTTGGCGCCATGCTACTAGAATGGCATTTTGCTATTTCTTATTTGTTCTTGGGTATTCTAAATTAAGTTGTGTTTTATTTTTAGTTTCATGGATATGTTGTACTTTTTTCATTCATTTTTATTTCTTTTAAAATACATTTGTTTACATTTTGATTTTCAGTATAGAATTTTGTACGGAAAACTTTTTATCACTAATCGCAGATTATACAAAGGGGATTGAAGCCAGAATATTTCATTTACGTAATATAAAATAAATCAATTCATGAAACCCCATAATATTAACTGGAACTTACTGTCGTTGATAAGTAGTCTTCAAATGAGGCATATGCGCGAACAAAATTCTACATGCCATGTTAAAAGATAGCCCATAGACTTTTGTTCGCGCATACGCGTCAATAATGAAATTATCTCTCACTTCTAACGTTTCGAGAACTAATGCTGCTCTTATGATCACAGAAAAAAACGCCTAGCTGATTGTTGTGAGAAAAACAAAGATTAAGAAAACAAGGAAAAGAAAAAGCACGCACTTTACGTGTCTTGGACTTCTATAAAGGTGAAACAGTGGAGCCAGATACATGATTGGTGAAGGGGTTAAAATTGACATGGTAAGTAACCGAAGGTGAAACACTGCTCTGCTGGTTAAATTGCTGTAACGTAAGGTATCTTGTGATCAATGTTAACAGATGTGAAGGAAACTGGTAGTGCGTTCATGATATATGGAACTGTGTGGTTAACATAACTATGACAATGCGACCAGGGCTAGGAAAGTATGTTTTCTAAAAAAAAAAGGTGACCACGCTTTATGTAGACATCCACGGGTCTGTGCTAGGAAGTTTTTTTTTTTTGTATAAACAAGCCTCCTTTGCAGAACGGTCTATGTGATTTTTTCCTTTGTATTGGACGTCTGCGGAATTAATACTGTGATTTTCATTGCGTAAATGTTTGGAGGGGCTAGAAACTGGACTCTCGGAGCGTGCGTCTTTGGTATGTTCACTTAGGCGTACAGGTGTCTATTGGTCATTCCAGTATGTTTTGTCACAACAGCATATGACTTCGTATACACCTGAATTTTAGATATTATCGGTGAAATAATTTAAAATTCTATGAAGGACGCTTTCAAAATTTTTTTGGGGGGTGGGGTTGTATGCGGAGGTCTAATTGTAATCTTGAAACACTTTCATGATTCGTTGTGAAATACGTGAAAAAAAAAAGTACACTGACGTATTTAGGGTTGGCAACGTCAACTCTTGGAGTTTTATTGAGGGTGGATTTGGCAGTTTTGCCATCTACATAACTGGTATTTCTTGTAGCAATTTCTGATGCTAATAGAGAAAATCTGGTCCGTCTCACTGTAAATTTTGAGAATTGGAGCAACGTTTGTAAGAGGGAACTATGCACCTTCGTGTGATTTTTGAATTTAGCATTTTTGTGCCGACGAAACATATTTTTTTTTCAAATACCACCTACACATCAGGATAATATTTTCCACGAAAGTACTGTCGAAACTTTTAACGATAGCTATACTTACGTGTATTTGATCTTGTTCTTTGTGATAACAACAATCACAAAATGTTCAAAGTTTCAAATTCAACGGGATTTTTCTTCAGGAATCAACAAGTAAAAGAAACTAACAAGGCAAGAGTACATACAGCAGTCAGCCTAGTTGGATTTAAAACATTGAATCTATTGTGATTACCATAATCACCAAATAACAGAGACTAAACACACGTAAGTACATACTTTGAATTATTTGAATGTCCTTTGAATAATTAAGAACTTTCATATAACCATGACACTACTTCATAGGTTTCAACTCTGAACAGAAACAAAAAAGAATTATTTTACTGAAATGTTTATTTTCCTTCAGATTATCTTCCAAATCAGAAGTCTTGAGTTCCCCAACGGTTCTGCGAAAAAAAAAGGGAAAAAATCATTGATACAAACAATAATGGACAAAAGCACTCTTAGAAAAACTGGTTACCAAAAAACGTGTCACGATAAATATAACAAAGAAACAGACTCCAATTTGGAATAACCACGATTTACCATTTTTTTTTAACGTACTCAATGAAAGGATAGATACCTTTATGCTATCACGACAGACTAAGCTCTGCGATGTACGAATTCAACAAGTTGTGGGTATCAGACGACCGTTAATCGTATAAAAGATTTCACTATTTGATGATGACCAAACAGGAATGTAAAGCGCTCGCTTATTCGGAGCGAAGCCAAACTGATTTCCGTCCGGCCACATACAACGTTCGAGTCAAACAAGTCTACGAAACCATAGATTGCTACTGTACTTGAATATAGTACATTTACTGTGTCCGCTTATGATCTGTCATTTAATATGACACTCCTTTCAGTCTCGTGATATAAAGAACGAAAGAAATTGAAATTGAAGAACAGCATTTCCGGATATCATAAAACACGCAGTTTTTTTTTCCGGCAGCTAATTACGAGAAAATACTTACTTTGTAGTAAGTTCAATTTTCACGGTGCTCTTTATATAACATCAAGGTATTAGTCCTTATACAGAGTTGAGCGTAATATTAAAATAGCACAAGAACAACGATGCCAGTACGCTCTTGTATAATTACATTCATACTTTCTATTGCATATAGTGATTAGATGGTTTCGTAATTTACGAATTAAGTATCTGCACAGGCTTTGTTCAATTGTTTTCTTACTGTTCCCAACTGTTGTTTGCGATACACCAAAATACTCAGTAATTGGGTGCTGCTACACATCTTGCTCTATGAAATCGTGCACTTTCTATATTCTCCAAGAAACTTCTTTTCTAATTCTGATGGCCGGCTTGTGATTTAATTTCATAAAATGCAATTGCACATGATTATAACTTGACACAAATGAATAATTCTGTTTCGCTCTTGCACAAAGGAAAGATCAGTAGAGGTGAGCAACATGGGCTATGTTCCAGCATAAATGGATCAAACAACAAATCAGTTAGGAGGAACTACGATTATTATTTCCAATTTACGGCTCATTTTTTTATTTCTCTTAAAACATTCTCTATCGACAGATAGGCTTATTCACATTTAGGAGTCGAGATGCAAGGGTGTTCCCGAAGGAAATTCCAACCAAACTTTCAGTTGGACTGCTTTCCCACGCACTTTTTTTCGCCACTTGGAGCAAAATAATATTGAAATACAGAAATAACTGTCTTGGCTTCTTCTCCTTTACTCACTTCAAGAAAAGCAAAATACGTATGGTTAGTAACCCAGAGAACAGTTAACAGTATAGAAAAAATATTACTTAAAATGTACATGAAAACCTACATACATACAAATCTGAACTTAATATATAGACAATAAGAGAAGCATAATATAATTTAAGTACGCTGAGAGATTGCTAAGTGGCCAACTTAAAGAGGTTCACTGTATTATGATCAAAAAATTTTAAAACTAATTACGCAGGCTGTTCAATAAGGACAGACCAAGTCTTGAAATCAACGTTCAAAACGACACTAGTAAAGTGTTACTAGAAGTGATCTGATATGCGATCTATGCTGAGTAAACATACAAAGTTTTGTTCTATCAGGGTAGTTCTGCCTCGATAAAATGGACGATAGCGAAGAGAAGTTGTGTATTTTAAAATTTTCATTTGTCAAAAAGACACACAAGCGTACCATAATTTAGCTGAAGCATATAATGATCGACCACTATCCCGTCCAACAGCATTTAGGTTGCTCCAGAAGTTGCAAGAGGGCAATCAATACAAAACAGAAAACAGGAAGGATCGAAGACTCTTGTCATGTACTTTTCCACTACCACGTGACCCGTCGAAGCTCAATGTAAGTCTTCTAACAGCGTCTTTAGTCTAAAGTTGGCTGGTTTATTAAGGTTGATGTAAAGCAACGATCTCCAACAAAAGATGGAAGCACTACTTCCGTACACGTCTAATGTATTTTTATCGTTGCACGAAATTTCAATACTGCTCCTACAAATTCAAGCGTAGAGAGTTCTAACCTTGAGGGAAGAAAGTTCATAACCAAATCGAGTTCGATCAATGCCGATTTTTCATTTTTGTTTATTGTTAAAAGAGCTTCACTGTTATAGGTTTTGATATTCACAACAATCAAGCGATTTCAACAACGAAGAAAAACGAAAATAAAAAAAAATCTGCATTAATCGAACTCTTGAATTGGTTACAAACTTTCTTCCCTGAAAGTTAGAACTAGAGGCTAGAGTTTGTAGGATCAGCAATGGAATTTTGTGCAATGATAAAAATACATTAGACATATACGGAGATAGTGCTGCCATCTTTTGTTGGAGATCGTTGCTTTACATTAACTTTAACGGCCCTCGTAAAACTCAATGAACGACCTGAAAGTTGCTGGGAAAATGCTCTCAACATAGGCTTCAATGGAAGAAAACCTTTATAGCCCTAACTACTTGTCCTACATTTATTTCATCGGCAGGAGAAACTAAGACCCCTCTTTCACAGTCATGCGGATTTCTGCCATACGCCGCCCCCTTTCTTTATTTTCATTGCTCTTATGCAAGCTTACAGAGTCGAACGGATTCGTACGAATGCGGAAGGGATGTAAGCAGAATCATATACGCGATGTCCTATACGCAAGGAAGCTAATTCCATTGAACAAGCTGGAACTTTCACACTCATGCGGCTTGCCGCAGCCAAACCGCGGATCAACAAGTTTCCATTCAACTTTTTGCTCTTTGGAATTGGACAGCGCAGTGTTGCCACACGCGAAATACAGATATCGTAAGATTGGTGTTGAAGAATAGGAAGTTTACACACGCACACATATCATGAAGAACGGTAGTTCTTCGAGTGACGCTGACTAACACATATATACAGCTAATTTCGAATTTAGCGAACTATAAGCTCGATTTTGATGCTTGAACTTGCATTTAAAAACTGTCTTTGCCACACTAAGACACAGAAAAAAAAAAATTGTCGGTAGGACCTCTAGGGCGGTTCGAAAAAAAAATTAAAATTTCAATTTCTGATTATAGCACTGACTCCAGATCATATAGGCGGCCGAAACTTGTTGCATCGTAATCTACGCTTCAGTACCTTTGAAACGGTGTATCACACGTCAAAATCGGTGAAGGGGTTCAAAAGTTATGCTTTTTTTTTTAGCCAAATCACAGAATTTTCACAAATGATCGAAAGGTGTGTCTGTCATTCTGTGTGTATTTTTGCTTCAGCCCCAAATGGTTGGTACCAGGGGGCTTGGGGGTCAATTACTGGCCCCAACAAGTTGGCGTAAATCGAAGCTTATTTTTGTGATAGAAAAGGCGGTTTTCAAGATACGGACCCTACAATGGTCCGAAATCGATCTTTTGTATAAAGACTATGCACTTCTTTTAATAGGCAAGGAGGTTGACTGAAGATTTAATAATTCAAAATCAAAAGATGCTTACATTTTATCTTATGTAAAATAGTATCTTATACAAATTTTAAAATAAGTGATATCAGTACAAAAAACCCTTCGGGGTAAAGGGAAAAGTGACGCAAGAATTCTACTCACAAAACAAGTGATATTCATTTTGCGAGTGACTTTCTTTGTGTCACTATGGTGGAAGGATACTAATTCTCTTAATTTTATTACAAAGGGAATACTTTTGCCATAGTTACACAAAGAAAGTCACTCGCAAAATGAATATCACTTGTTTTGTGAGTAGAATTCTTGCGTCACTTTTCCCTTTACCCCGAAGGGGTCTTTGTATTGATATAATATTCAGCCATTTTCTATTCACTGCTGGTGAAGTAAGTAAATGGCAGGACAAATACATAAGTACGTATTTATATTTATTTCCTTCGGCTTCTATCTAATAAGTAAATGGCAGGACATATATATAAATACATATTTATAATTATTTGCTTCGGCTTTTAAAATTCGGAAGATATGGGGATAAAATCCGATTTTTCGTACGTCTTGGAAAAAAAAATTGGGGAGATGTTTCGAAAAATCGTAATGTGTGGCTACGCTGAGAGAAAATGGAACAAAGAAATAGAAAGGGTGAGTTCGCACGACTGTGAAAAGGTTTTAAAATTATAAACAATATGCAGCTGAGATGCATATCGCGTACATTCGCTTGACTGTGAAAGGGGTCTAACACTGTCAGGTTGCGTGCTGACTTAGCGCGGTAGGCAATTCTGATAAACAAGTAAGCGAAATTTTTGATTACACGGTCTTTCATTAGCGTACTTTTGATTATTTATTATTATTATTATTTCACTCAGACTCAATCTTTACTGAACAGCATTTCTACTTTATTTCAAAGACTGAGAATATAATATACGAAGGGCATTCAACTTTGCGTTTTGCACCTCTGGTATCTTACGCTACCAGAAAGAATGCCACTTGTTTCGTTGATTTTAGTTCCATAGCAACTCCCGCATTGCAAAAAGGAAAATGGCTAGTGAGAGTGTGTTGCAGAGAATCATTAAATTTATCTTCAAGGAAGTTTGTGAGTGGCAGTGGAATTCAACAAACTTCAAGCACAGTTTGGTAAGTCGTGTATACTCATCTCTGTCGCATTCGTTCTTCTTTGAGTGGTAACAAGAGTTCGAGGGCAGATAAAGCGTCAACAATAGTCCTGCCATTGCTATTAACGAAGTCATAATCCCGCGGGAAAATAAGCTTATACTAGATAACAAGGAGCCCTGCAATGAACATTAGCGCTGACAGCGTGCACACCAACATCCACGAAAAGCCGCCTTTAGCAAGGTGTGTGCCAGATTGAGGCCTAAAAACATCTGGCTGATGAGCAGAAAGCCACCAGGAGACAAAACATGGATTCATCACCTTACGCCAAAAAGTAATGTACAAGCATGGAGTGGAGACACAATGATTTGCTCTTACCTGAATAATTTTAAGATCACGCTTTCAGCCACGAAGGTAATGCCTAAAGTATTTAGGGACAATAATGATATTATTCTTATAAGATAAGGTATAGAGAAAAGAATTCTACAAAACTGGGATCCACAAGCTTTTAGAACGCTGGACAGTGGTCGGGAATAACCTCAAACCTGGTCAAAATCCCAAAATTGAAAGTTGCTGAAAATGGTCGAGGCCATGCTACTTTATATTACGCAGGTCCACTGTATTCTAAAATACTTGCGTTCACGATACTAACTCGTGAATGCAAGTCGATGGGACACATTAAAAGTCGGTGTTTCCATATTGGCGTGAGTTAGACCTCTCGCATAGATAACATTTAGATTATTCCACCATAGACAGTTGAGTTAAGCCATAGCCCATTTAAAATAATGATAGCAGGAAGATATCTATTGATGATAGTAGATAGACTGTGAAAAGTACCGTAGGCAGTAAATACGTAAATTGTTATAAATCGCCCAAATTTCACATTGTGTTTTTGACAATGCCTCACACATCGCTTCACTTACATAATGGGCCGCCTGGTAGCCGTGTGGGTTGAGGCGCCAAGCCCAGCTGGGGGCATTGAGGTTTGTAAATTTTAGAAACTTAACAGCTAATGGACTCGAGACGGGATGAAGTCATTAGTTACTAAAACAACCCAAAAAATTACAAAATTTACCAATTTACTTAGATAATGGTATCTTTCAAACGCTGAAAATTTCTGTTTTAAGGATCCAAAGCCCAAATTTGTAAATTAAAAAAAAAAATAAAAAAAAAAGTGTAACCTATACACGCCTGACAGAGATTTTCTGAAAATCGTAGACCTCTACTTTGACGGCTCTGGTCACAGTCCTAATTACCCTACAGTGCATCGTCCAAAATACGTAGAGGAAAAAGAAGAAGAAAGGCAATTAATAAAAGGAAAATTGAGAAACAGTAGGAAGCTGGTCACACTTATAGTTATCGTACGCAGACAAAAACCTGCCGACGTATACATTAAGCATTAGTTTCAAACATATCCAACATTTTCCTTACCTCTCTTGGTACCTCTTCGGCTACGAATCCGTAAAGTCATCCTATGGCAGAGACGACACACCTCCTCAACTCGTTTTTGCCGACCAATAAGGATTCAACTAAAAAAAAGAGACAGAAGAACTGGCAGCGCTTGAGATAAAAAATGTCAAGACGAAGTAGCAACCCTCAAATTAACCACTCAGATATAAATACTTTTCAACAGGGAAGTAGAACAGAAAGGGAAGATTCCTTTCAATTCTGCCTGTCAACGCTCCAGCGTGGAATCGTTTCATGGAATGGCTGCTCCATGTATAAGGTTGACATTGAAGCATGGCAGGCTGAGATGCGGACCAAAGACCCTTGAATATTCTCGTTGACGAGAAAAGGCGGGATTTCGAACGACGAAAACACTGTACGCTAATATTTCAATACAAATAACATTGGCAAAGTGTCAGAAATCACCCGCATCAACATACATCTTCTACATGTTCAAGCGTTATCTTCAGTATCCTTCATCGATTTGGATCAATTCTCAACCCTTACTAACGAAATCCATGTTCTGTACATAAACCTCTTATTCCTGGTACCCGATGCCTATCACTATACACAAGATCCTGGTACGCGGGCTTTCTGTTATCTCTGCCGCATTATTGCCCACCAGGAAAAGGATTGAAGAGGCGAAAAAGGTACGAAATAAAAAACTTCTTAATCAGTACAGGGAGCGAACTACCGAACCAGCTCGAAAGAAAACACGACTGCTGATCTATTCTTCCACCTTGTGGCTACTTTGGATCCGAAAATCTATGGCCCGAAAGAACTAGATAAAGAGATACGGAAGTTTTTTAAAGCCCCATCACTTTCCAATTTTCTGGATGACTCAGTTTCAGATTAAATACTGCAGCAATCAATGACTAATGCAATGTTCAAGGGACACAATTCTTATATCTCTATTTCTATATTATGTTACGTGCATGTGCATAAATTTCACATCACATATTTTTGTGCAGTGCAATCTCGTCCACAGTGTACTGTTCTCTGTTGCACAAAATATAACTTTCTCGTTACTCACATGTCTATATTTATGCTAAAACATGTGTAAAAGACAGCACCACGGAGAGTTTACGAAGCATAATGAATTATGACCAGCTTTTCGGGTATTCTGGACCACTGTGCGGTGGAGAAATATACTGACCGTGACGGAGAGTTCTTTGACAAATAACTGATGTAAAAACTGCTGTTCATAAAAAAATATTTAATTAAAACAAAAAGTCCCGGTTACTTTGATTGCCCTTGTACACACAGACAAGCATCTTATAAGATTTACTGATCAATCTAGAATCCTCAATGTATTATACGACAATGGCATCTATTAGTCGTTTAATGAATTCTTAGTAAAGGCTTCATTGTTATTTCGTAGATATATGTACCTCGCATACAAAATTCTTACCCAAGGTATTTTCCAACCACTAATATCAGAGGTGTTCATACTTTAAAGATATATAAAGTAGACTGACAGTAGATATGAAGAGTGGAAGTGCCAAACGTTTTAAGTGCCATTGTATGAAAAAAAAAAAAAATCCACAAGCATGTTTGATGTTCCTACCCGCATGTCGCCATCCTTGTTCCAAGTGCTAAATCAATTAGAAAGAGGTGAAAACAATCACACTATTTTGGAAGAAATTCGTTATGTGATACCAAATCTATCCAGTTTTATGCTTCTCTTCAAAACTATTAAATTTGGCACTTAGAACGCTTGGCATTTCCACTCTTCATATGCATTATTACTAGCTTGGTTCATTGTTTTTGAAATAATTCTATTTTACTGTATGAAGAAAGAATACTGTACAATTTGAGAATTTGTAATGGGGTTAGTTAGCATGTAGTATCACGCGTCACATTGCTACCTGCATTTTCGGTCTGCCATGAAACAAACATAATACTTAAGATGTAGGATTTTGGACCCCATCCACACAATACGTGCAAATGGTAACACAAGAGACTCCATTTCTGGACTCACTATGAAATACAAGGTGGGGCAAAAGTAACGTGCTTCTTTTAGTCGGTCGAATTTTTTTGCTATGGAGAATAATACAGCTGGGTAAGCATGATAAAACACATGTATATTACATGATATGAACGAACAGTAATATTAAGAATAGTGTTCGAAATGCTGTCCATTGTGAAGACATGAATCGACCCTTTCAACCACTCTTAGGCAAGCCGTATTGCACAACCTCACAGAAATGTTTGCAAATTTTGTACGTATTAGGTAGATTTCGAAGAAAATATACCTATTGAGATCGGTACGATATGAAAGTGTATATTTATATATATATATATATATATATATATATATATATTAACACGCTAGCGGCCATAATTTTGAAGATATTTGAACCAAATTTTTATATGTTGTTTCTAGGCTTAATAGCTCGGTTAAGTTCGTTAAGGGGGAACACAAGCCATAAGAAGCAATGTTAAAAACGGTTTCCATAGTTGCAACTAAAGTACTTAAATTTAAGACGTGTAATTTCACTCCATAATAGGTATAACATTAAGCAACAACTTGTGGCCCAAAATTTATGCCTATATTAGTATATAAAGGAAATAAAAATGTTTTAAAAAAACTAGTTATGTTTCTCAGGGTCGCAGATAGATGGCGCATGAGGGTTCACTGAATATACCGATGCGACGTATCTGCAGAAATACAGTATAAAGAAAAGATCAAAAGTGTAATTGGTGGTCTTACATGAAAGAGAAAAGTAGTCTGATTGTGCTAAAAAGAGTTTTATTTGTCTTACAATTGAAACAACTGAGATTCTTTTCCAATTAAATTTCAGATGTGTCTCAGTTAGTTATCTCGCTGTCTTGACAAAAACAGGTTGAGCTGTAGTGTTTCAAACTGCGAGCTCTTTGTAAGTGATTCAGCCGTTCAGTGCTTGTAGAGAAACTGGTGGGAGTATTTTATTGCTTACGAAAGGAAACCAAAACAGATGATGTCAGCACAAAGGCGAGTGGGGGGAAAGCGAAGGTCACGACCACACAGTTACAAGACGGTAGAAAAAGAAGGGTGACTTGGATTGACTGACCAGCCATTCTCAATGCTAGAAATGTAGGTAGAACAGAAGACGGGCTTGGAGTGGGTGACACACAACGCAGTATATTTCTATTTACTGTTTCCGAAGGTAGGCAGGCTGTAGGAAAGTCCTTGAGTGGGTGGGGGGTTGAAATGGTGTTAAAGATAATATATATAGACTTCTTTCTATACTCTGTGACTGCGCGTGGTTTTCTTTTTACAAGTTCTTCAGAATTGCACGGGACTTTTAGAGTGACCAGTTTACGGGAAGAAAAAAAAAAAAACAGGACACAGTGTCGTCTGAATATCGGTCATCTGGACTCCAATTTTTAATATTTTCCCCCTTCCTTTTTAGCATTTAAATAATAGGCTGGTATGCAACCCGGACAAATTTATTTTCCGAAAATTATATCGCGACATGATAATCGACAGAATCACGTAGAAGAGAGTCGTGCCAGTTTTGTATCTTTAGTAAGGCTCTGCCGAAGTCTTCCTACTATATACACCAGGGATCGGATCTAGAAATCCCTCCCCCCCTTACAAAATACTTTTAAGGTTCTCCCCACTCAACCTTAGAAAAAGGAGAAGTTTATTAATCATATTATGTGTTTATGGGAAAATAGTTACAGAAAACAAATTATATAGTGAATGTTAACTTTAATTATGGTTACATTTAACAACTATGTATTTACAACTTCATACACTTCTTAACGAGATAATCAAAGTTACAATGAAAATTAAGTAATAATAATAATAATAATAATAATAATAATAATAAATTCTATTGCAGAAACAAATGAGAACATCAAATCTATTACAGTCGTCAGATATACATTAACAGAAATAAAAGGTTGAAAGTTAACTTGAGAATTAAGGTTATTTAAATTACCACAGTATGTAAATACATTAACTAACTCTTTGGCTTATGGAACTCGCAAGTTCATCGCCGCAGTAACAAACGTTTTCGCCATTGGCTTCTATCCTGGGCAATATCAAGCCAGTTTTCATCACGAACACCTACTTCTCGAAGATCTCTTCTAATATTGTCCTCCCAACGACGTCTCGGTCTTCCCAATGGCCTCCTTCCATCCGGCCTTCCAACCAGGATAGAATATAGTCTTCGTTTTTCCCCCATCCGAGCTACATGGCCTGCCCACCTTAATCGTCGCGATTTCATTATTTTTACATCTGGTGAATCGTACAGTCCGTGGAGTTCTTCATTATGCAGTCTCCTCCACTCTCCATTCATCTCGTCGCGTTTCGGCCCGTGTATCTTTCTCAAACCCTAATGGATGCTATATTTCCACCCGAGTTATTTATTTTACATTTATTTATTAATTAGAAACAGACATGTTAGATTTGAAATAAGGAGTTCCACGTCTTACCTATGTGTATTAGGCATGTCTCCCTATGGATGTTTTCTCTTGCCTCTTAGAAAAGAGATTAATAATTATCTGCCGTCTTTATTATATAGTACATAATACAGCACACGTCCGAGCTCAGCTTCCAAGCCACAATAGATGATATTAGGAACTAGAACTAAATGTACCACAGCACAAGGTTATCGTACAAAATTCATACCTTCATTACATATATCAACATCCATCCTGAAAATCGCAACTTCCATTTTCAAATATTACGATCAAATTACTGCGTTATCTAATTTCACTCACAAATGTAATGTATTCATCTGAAACGCTACGAAATTCTAGTTTTAAATATATACTATTCATAACAATAGAGAGCATTCTTTTGAGTCTCAAACAGAAAGAATGGTGGGTTCTTATAAACTCAAGAAGATAGTCTCATTATCTCTATCTTATGTACAAAATTTTAATGATAATGAAAGAAACCTAATTCTTCCCAGTAAGTTATAGAACGTACGAAAAAACAAGTTATGCCACTGGAAACTTTATACAGGGTGGTAATATAATGCACCGACAAACTTTAACGGATAACAGTACATAAAAAATAAGAAAAATAAAGACATGCTTTTCTTAAACAATTCGTAGTAAAAAGTAGAAAATAATTTTGTTTATGTATGAATAAAACGAAAAGCATGAGGCGCGCTAACTGAAGAATTTATAAAGTGGGAGCTTGGCCCATGCTTTCTCTTTTAGTCGCGCTTAAACAAAATATTTTTTTTTTTTTACTTTTTAGTACGAATTGTTTAAGAAAAGCACGTTTTTTTTAAAAAAAAATATTAATATTTTTTACCAAAATCCTAAAGTGTTCTGCCACCAGCTGAACGCCACTGCGTTGCAGGATAATATTTATGGGTAATGTTAAAAACATATTAAAATATGCTTTTAAAATATATAAATATACTGAAAGTAACAACATAATATTGTATCATCACCCGACTTACGTCACTGTGCAAATTTTCATCATCGTATGACGTCGAGAAATGAGCTAAATGAATGTTGCAGGATTTGAGGACACCTCGAACCATTGTGAAGTAAAGAAAAGAATGTAAAAAAGTCCGAATTATAATTTTATAGCTTCTTGAAATAAATTCCGATAATGCATAATTGAAGTCTTTGTAGTATCATGCCGCAACGGCTCTACTGTTCGTGACGTTACAAATGTGACAGTCTAAAGTTCATTCCACGCTTTCGGTAGCCTGTAGCTCCGAAACTATTAATATTTGAAAAATTTTGTCTTCTTTTGATTCAGAAATCACCCCCAGAAATTTGACGGTGTAGTTCATAAACACTCTGTATATAATAATAATAAATGATGATAGTAATAATAATAATAATAATAA
>JAGDQP010039471.1:1514-16349 GCA_022664845.1 Lepisma saccharinum | reverse complement strand
TCTCTTCTCTCATTCCATTAACCTTTATCTTTTTTCTCTTTCTCATTGGATTTTTCTCTTACACCTACACACACTCTCTCTCTTCCGTGCGTGTATGTGTTCATTCTATCTCTGTGGATTGTTATAAATACTAGTTATTAGTGTTGTAATTATTAGAACGTTATATTTGCAATAGGCAGTAAACACAGTGGCGTGCTCGAAATAGACAATTATTTAGAAATTAGTAGAAACTCGCTGCCTCTTTTTGTTCATTTCGAGAGGACAATTACTTTTTCTATACAATTTTGGCACAAAACTCGTTTCTATACTTGAATTTATCAATATACTATTACAAATGCTTTATTTACGTTTGAAACGTGGAACATGTAAGGTTTGCTGTGCCTACCCATGAAGAATATGCAGATTTTATTTTGAACATTTGTAACTTTTCCTTTTGGTACATTTTGGACTAGTCTCTTTCTTTTAGAAATTTAGCTCAAAAATCATCATTATTAAGTGTTTACATTCTATAATCTCATTTGTTCTCTTTTTTCTTCTTCTCTTCCTCTTTCTCTGTCTAATTTCTCTGTTCTTGTCTAACAGACATCCATCGGTTTCAATTTTTCATTGTGTGCGTTTAAATTATTCCCTGCATCATCTAATGTATACTGTTTCATCTGGCTTTTATTATTTCATTTCAGCTGTACTATTTTTGCTTGGAAAACTTCTGTGCTCGTGCTACTGGCTGATTCTTTTACGTGGGAAAGATGGAGGGAAAGAGAGAGATAGGTCTCTTTACCAGACATGATTATAGGACATGAAGGTGCCAATTGGGTGGCCTAACTTCACGGCGGTCAGAGTTGCATTTTTTTATTCGGGGTGTACAAGTAGTGTTCGAAATTTCACACATGTGACTTGTATGAAAGCTAGTTTTTACGTGTGAAAGAAATGCACTTTTAAAATGTATAATGCTGGTATTTACAGTGGCCAAAATAACACTTATTATAAAATGTTTCTCCGAAAGATCAAAACTTCATACTTAACCGAAATTTTATTGTTCAATGTTGTAACTCCATAAATAATTGATGAATAGTTACAAATACTTTACGTATTTATTTGGTACTACGCGTGTATATTAAGTACTTTACAAGTACTTTACGAGATTATAATGTTACAAATACTTTTCGTACGAACATTAAGTACTTTGCGTTATGAAGAGTTCGTAATGCATCTTTGTGATTTGTTTGCATTCAGAAAATTTTGTAATCACCGATTACGTTCCGTATATTTATTATACAATTTATACATCACGGAAAGAAACGATATGAAATTAATTATTATGAATATAAAGCATCATAATTATCATAACAGCAATATCATCATAATATATATAGCTGCTGAGAAAGCATAGCAAGTTCGCAGTACATGATATTAGAGCATATTGAAAAATAGAAACAATTAATAAAAATAGTAATTTAATTGTGCAGTGTGGAAATAGTAACAAATGTGCTAATGAAAATACACATTCTTATAATAATAATAATAATAATAATACTTTATTATAGTGCTATGAAGAGCTTGTAGCAAAAATACAACAGTTTGTCACATATATTACATTATCAGAACAGGTTAGGAAGGCCTTCATAAACATCAATAATAATAATAGAGGAAATATAACTTTTACGGCCTGAGTGCAATGCACTATTTTTTTACGTGAGGTACACAAATTCCGTCAGTACAATAAATGATTGTCTAAAAAAATAAAATAAAAAACGTCATATGTAAGAATATTACATACATTAAGTACAAGTCGTTTATAAAAACATACCTAGTATGTGGCACAAGTTAACTACCTTGATATAAAATAATTTGAATGGAAACTATTAATGTTAGTACGACGGATTTGCCATAAAAGAGATATACAATAATCACATCAGTATTTGGCTATGTTATAAAAATATGTTGTAATGTTAAAAGTAAAAGATAAAAACATATAATAATAATAATAATAAAAATAGTATATGATTAAAAAGCACAGCAGCCAACGAATTACGTAGCGTTAGAACATTTAAAAACAAACACAAAAAAAAACTGTTTTTATATTTTTCGTTAGTACGTCTTTACGTTAAAATCATATTGCGAGTTCTGCAATATAATTTTCGCCAGTCTGTTTAAAACAGTGTGTTTTTTATTACATGTTAAAAGTAAATTATTTCTAGTATTGTACAAAGGCTCCTTGAATGCAGTGTTATGCTATATATATTCACTAGTATACTTATTTTCCAATACCTTTGCTATGAACACTGCGTTATTATTTTTTCTTATTGTACAAAGGGTATCTAGGGTAAAGTATTTGAGCCAGTAGTTATAACTGAGTTCATAATAAGTTAACCTTAATTTGAAGAAAATAATCCTAATAAAACATCTTTCAACTGACTCCAGGTTCCCAGTGAATGTTGCTGTAATATTACTCAAAACTACAGAGGCAAATTCCAACTTAGGTCTAACCAAGATTTTGTATAGATGAACGTAAGTGATAAAAATATTCCATTGTCAGTAAATAAAACGTATGAATTTTCTACTAGCCTGTATAGTATGATGTATATGTTCGTCAAATATTACGACTAAATCTCTTATGGTATCAACCTTTTGAACTAGTGAGTTAGAAATCGTGTAACAATTTACATAATATTGGGTCTTGTTAGTAAATGATATAGCCTTTGTTTTCATACCATTAGTCTTCATGAAATTCAATTTACACCACTGAGAAACGCTGTCTAGATCTTTCTGTAGTAAGGCGTTGTCTCTGGAATTATTTACAGTCCTGTATAATTTTAAATCATCGGCAATTGATAATCGATAATAATAATAATAATAAAGAATACTTCACAAAATTCAATTATCAGGTAATTTTAATACCAAAATCCTAGTAAAACATTATGAATATCCCGTCAGTAGAATGTATGTATTGAACATGAGTAACAATTTACTCAAATTTCCAGATTTAGATTTTGTTATGTCTTTGTTAGAAATCGGAAAGGAATTTTACATCAACAGTTTCTTTTATAGCTCGACAAAGTTTCTTCGGCACTCCCCCTTCTGTATTATAATCTTTTTTTCTGCCTAGTCGGTACAACCAAATTTCATCACTATATAAAGTGTAAGTCTTTAGGTACCAGCACCCTGTTTTCGCCTTGTTGCCTTGCCTCACATGAAACCGTAAATAAAGACGCTGGATATCCGGGGAGAGGATTCTTCTTGCTTAATGTTTTCTTTGGGCACTTTTCAGTTTACCGTATGATTGGGATGGTAAAAAGTGACCTTCGGCTCGTTTCATCGTGTCATATGACATACGATTTCCACAATGATAGTTGTTTCCATAGTTTATTTAGAGTTTTGGATCGCATTGAGGCAATGATGAATTCATAATTGAGAATCGCTTTGCTCATTGGCGTTGCTGTGATGTATAAATGAAAGCCAACAGTTGGCGAGGATAAAATATTTCAAATATATCTACGTAAATTTCGTCAGGGTCTTGTTCAACAAAATTAATGTAATTAAATGTATAAGAAGCGTGTTGTGATAGAAGGGCCGAACGTTATTATCTTTACCATAGATGTTGGGTCTGTGTTCTGTTTGCTAAAACTTAAACAGCAATTGCTTTATGTGTGACAGAGTTGCGGGAATTATATAATATCTTGAAGGTATCGGAAAGGGACTGGAAGTGGGATTATGAAAGCTAGTCTCAGGAAGTGACGTTCTAGAATTGATAATTTGCTGCAGTTTTCTTTTCGGTGTTTATATCCATGCTTTGATTCGATTGTTATTATCGTCCTAGAAGATCTAGTGAATTTCTAAGGAGAGACCTTCTAACGGATCTCGGCTAGAATTAAACCCGTGACTACATATCCATGCTGTCTGAACGTTTGAATACTTTATAAGTGTTTGCGACTCCATGTAGTGCCGATAAGGCACTTCGGAAAACTGAACTGGTTTTATGATTTGTTTATCATTTTTACAAGAAGAAGTGTCCAGGTGAGTTTTTGAGTCGAATAGAACGCCAAGATAAGTTATAGAAGAAGAAACGTTATTGTAGTATTGACCTCTAAGTATATTAAATTTGGATTGCGATATATTCGTATTCTTGCATGTGGTGGAAAACATACCTGTGGTTTGGTGGAATCAGTTTCAAGTCGCCAAACATCACATCAGTTCGTAAAGATGTATTTCTTTTCACAATGTCGTGTTGACTGAATATTGCGGGCAGTAGTTAAAATGTAATAGACCTATCGTCAATGAATTAAATGAGGTAGAAAGATCGGTTACTTGAAGTAGGGTGGCCGCGGTGGCTCAATGGTAGAGTGCTCACATCTAGTGCTCGTAGTCTTGAGTTCGATCCCAGCTCGTGACATGTGGTCTTTGTGTCGGACAAACACCGCCGTATGCGTGGATTTTCTCGGAGTACTCCCTTACCCTCCCACTTTCTTCATTTCACAAATTCTTCCATTATCATTTATCCGACCTGAGACAACGCTGCCTAAAAACCTTAAGTTAAATTCAAATAAACTTGAAGTAGGTACAGCTACGAGTAATTATGACCGTTGTGCACCTCCAGACTAATAAGATTGGATTATGTGATTTGTTAATAATGGAGGTGAGTCTATGGTTAAGGAATGAACGAGAAATCGAATATGGCGGGAAAACAGACGGAAGTTGTGGAGCTTGTAAAGTAGATCAGGGTGCCAAATTTGTCCAAAGCTTTTTGAAAATAGATTGTAATCAAATAAGATGGAAATACTGTGTTGTATTTGTTGTATATAGCTCTGCTTAGTAGAAACTGATCAAGAACATGAACTTGAGACTAAATCCTTCTTGGAAGAAGACATAAAATTTGTATCTGTTGATATGGTGATGTATTCGGTGAACAGTAATTCATTTGAAGAGTTTACTGAGTGCAAATGTCAGATGAATGCGGAGGTATTTCTGTAATTATTCTGTAACAGATTAATTTAATTTAGAAACGAAGATAAGTTTGAAGTATTTTTATTCAAGTTGAAAAAAAATTAAGTCAAAATATAAAGGTGTAAATATTGCATGAAACGATGTAAAATAATTCAGATACTTCTTTAGTAAGAACATAGCAGACACTGTTGGTTCGTGTGTTGAGTTTCGTTTAAAGATTTCAGTCTGGATGTCTTCTGGTTGCATAGATTGATCCATATAGCTCATTAGAAGTATCTAGATCTGGTTAATGTTGCGTCGAAGATTTGGTGAAATTAGTTAAAAGATTTTCTGATTGGTGTTAAATCCTTAGGTTTATGCACCAGTCGGACATTGGAGTGAAGGTTTCATCAACATCAAACTAATCTTACTCTCTCAAGGATTTTATGTACTTTGGCTTTCTCGAAACAACTGATTTGAATTATTTGATGTAAAGGTAAATAGCGTTCCGTTTGCGAATTTTCAACTCTTTATGATGAGTTTTACTAGTTCGAAGGCTATTGATTGCGTTATAATGGCATAGATTTGAAATATTATTTGGTATTTGCATTTGGTATTTCCAGTCCGAGATTCTGAAGTACGAAGTAAATTCCAGAATTCGGAATTTCTTCGATTCCTGATTTTTTTAAGATTCCTGACGTTCGGAATTCTAGAATTCCGACTTTCGAAATTCCGAATATTCGGCATTCCGGAGTTCTAAAATTTCGGAATTCCGATTCCGGAGTCTTGATTTCTATTCAAGAATATTCAGAAATTCCAACATCCCCAGTTTTCAGTTGCTGCTGCAGTAGTTGAGTAAGTTGGTGTAGCAAATCTGTATTTTGTACTGAAGGTTGTTATCAGAAGCTTTGGTTAGGGAAGAAATTTGGTTTGCTATGGCGTTATGCTCTTCAGAGAGTTATGTGCATCATATAGAAAAGGGGGCTAATAGATGGAACTTTTTGGACGAAATGTTTGGTCCAAGGTATTAATTATTTCCAAAACTTAAATGATTAACGTTTTGATATTGTTCTTAGTATTAAGTCTATAAAGGGTTTATTTAGACATAAGCAACATAATATATAATATACAATATAGATTAGAAAGAGTAAAAGTGGATGATAACATTTAAATTGAACGCTTTATGCAATACACTCGACATATACGAATCAACGTCGCTTTTGTTGAAACTCCATTTACCAAAAAGAGCAAAAATATATGATATAAAAGGTAGTACCTTTGAGTAGCTGACAAGAAAACTATCTCATTTTAGACAACTTAAAGTGACTACAGGAGGTCACATAGAGTTCATTAAGATATAAAGGGAAAGGAGTTTTAACACAGACCGAGAGCTCTTTTCATCTTTCTGTATTGACGTAATGCATAAAAGCTTCTTTAGAAGGGTAAGGGTGCATGTGATTTTTTGTACATCAAGATCTGCTGCAGCGCAGGACTAAATTAAATCTTGTGTGTTGTTTAATTAAGTTTACGCTGAGCTGGAGAAGGACACTTGGATGTCGCTCTTTTGAATCATCTTCCCATCGCTTTTCTGCCTTCCCTTTGTCTACAAGAGCAGAGAGAGTCTTCTGAATAATTTGCCATCTTTGCCTCTCGACAATCTGCTATTATTTTTGCTTGCTTCCCCTTTTTTGTCTTAGATGATACTCAGCGCCAATTGTTGCTTTTCAAACGCGCTTCCCGTGCAAGGTAATTAAGTTCAGAAATAATATTCATACGCAGTATATGCTTGTTTTAAGGGACGTTGCACACTATACAATATTTAAAAGATGCAATGGGAAAATCACATTCAATACCTAAGACACGAATGCGGGTTTGCACTACCTCATATCTATGAAAAAGAAAAAGGTTATATGTTTTAAACTTTATTCATAAAATAAATGTGCACAGTGCAAATTACCAATGTTAAGACAATATTTTTCAAGGGCTGTGTCTCGAGTATGACTATAGTATTACTTGAAGACAGATTACTTGTACTGTTGTAGTCATTCGCCAGTGGAGACTGCACTTTTACTTAATAAATGCTGCCACCTAGGCCACTGTTCGTGGTAATTTAACGAGAAGCAAGTTCGAGTTCATGAAGATGTTCTAGAAATTTTGAAATCCATCAATTGCCACGATGACATGTTTGAAGCATTACACCTGGGTCAAGAGCGTCACAACATTGTCAGCAGGGTGATTGCAACAAAAGAATTCATCATATTGTTACTTAACGTTCATCCCTGGCAGCGATGCATACAATGTATATAAGATGTTTGTTGAAGATCGTTTTCTTACCAAAAAGTTCAAACTTACTAAAAAAAAAATCAACGCATACCTTTCCATACTTTTCTATGTATAACCCTAAGACGAAGAAGACTTATATAAGGAAGGTGTTAATGCGAAATCGGCGTTTTCAACACTTACCAATACAACCTAAAATGCCTGTTGAAGTATGAGTTTCTGACATAGCCCCCTTTCTTATATAATCCTTTGAAGTTATTTAAGAAAACAAATAAAACCGTTCTAATGCATGCAATCGAAGAATCAACAAGTTGTCAGTCCAGTACTGGTATGTTAACACAACAGGTAGATCCTTCAGTAACTGCCACATATTCGAGGCACTTATCAACATGTTCGCGTATGTATAAATTTAAAACATTCTCAAATTCACTGAATTCCTTCTTCAGAAAGATCCATTCAAGAACGCTGATGTTACACGAGTGGATGGGTTCGATGGTTACAATCCAAAATACGCACACAGGATAGAAACAGAGATAAGTAAGGGAGTAGATTGTTTTAAGTTATTGTTGACAGTCCTGACACAAACTTAAACTTAGGACATTTTTAGCAACTGGCAATAATAAGCGGCAGCTCATCCGTTATCTTAGCGACTATTATTGGCTACGCCACATCTCACTGAAAGATCATACAATATTTGTTTTGGGTGGAGTAGGCGACAATGGGCAAGATTGTATTGTTTAAATACAGCAGGGAAAAAGAACTTCCTCACAGTAGCTGACACACAGATGATTCTTCATGCGCTGAATGTTGTCCAAATGATAGCGCATCCTGTTGTTGTCCACAATCCTGACACCTATTTAATGGTGGTTCTTCTTTTCTTTCTACAAAATATTTCCTGTAATAGTTACATTTGTTGAGGCCATATTATAACTAGAATTTCTTATTTGTTTTCAAATTAGGATCAACTATAATCACCAGTAAATCTTACTCTCTTGTCCCTTTGTTACCATACTACACATTATAAAGCTATCTTACATTTTAGTCCATATTTTCAAAGTTTCTTCCATCATAGAGTCTATATTTATGCTTCCCAATACAAGTATCCATACAAAGCATTTATTCATTCTAAACTAAAGTTCATTTTCTCACATTTTCATGTCCAGTATTTTATCGTTGTTTGTGATAACTTCACGTTTTTTCATGCAGCAATGAAGAAAATAAACATGGTATTCAATGTTTTGCCAACAACTACTGCTGTTAAATTTTTACCAGGATTTAAGCACTGGACTGCTTCCTTATAATAAATAAAGTTTATCTAACCTGTAGCTAATATACTGCATTAAATTAACTCACCCACAAGTAACATATACATCATATAATTCAATCACGATAACAATTAATAGCTAAATATCATGGAAATATGCTAAAGAATGTCCGAACAACTCTATTAGTCACTTGGCGTGTTGAGAAGTAATATTCTTTTCACATGCACTACAATAATGTATTTTATGTTGTTTCCATAATGTTATAGACTACTGATTCTAAGAAATATATTTTAGTAATAATACGAGGGAGTACCCAAAAGAAACTTGAATTTTGTAGTAAAATTGTGTGTATTTATTTTTGGATGTTACAACTTGAATCGCTTTCAAAGTACTGTCTATTTGATGAAAAGCACCGGTCTAAACGAGTTTTCCATTTTCAAAGCAGTCGTGAAACTCTTGCCAAGTGATATCTTTTAATGGCTCCCTCGAAATATCTTTCACCTCTTCCACATCTGCAAAAGATTTCTTTTGAGTTTTTTTTCACTCGGGGGAATAAAACAAAGTCACTCTGAGCAAGTTCGAGTGAATATGGCAGGTGCGAAAACTGGATCATGTTGTTTTCCGTTAAAAATTGTTCACAATCAAGGTTTTGTCTGCTGCTAAAGCACGAGTTTTGCTGCAACTCTTTTCTTTTGCAATTTCTTGCTCAAACTCCGTTGGCAGGACCTCCAGGGCGCAGCAAACAAACCAACAAGTATATCAGTGGTTCTACGACGATCTTTCATAATCAGTCAACGAATTCTCGCGATGTTTTCGTCCGTTCGGGACGTCGAGGGCCGTCCTGAGCGACCTTGGTCTTCAAGTGACCTCGAATCGGAAAAAAACCTCGTAAAGTTTTGTTTTTCCCAGAGCAGCTTCCTTGTAAGGCCCTTCAAGCATTACAGCTGTTTTCTCAAACAGAAAACATAATTTCATAGCCTCACCCGTTGCTTCCACTTTTCAGTCATCACAAAAATTGCCGAACAAGCGAGAGGCGCTTAACAAAAATATTTATTACGTGACACCACTACTTCACTTGATAACGTTGGTCGGTAGACTGATGCAGAAGGGTCCCTACAAGAGGCATCTAGCGGTGGAAGCACGTACTACAACGGATCTGGCCACCAGAAAAAAGATTTCGGTTTCTTAGGGGTTCCCCCCTCGTATATTTAATGTAAGTTCAGATCATGTCCTCGTAATCTAGTGGCCGGTAACTCTGTATGAGGATAGCGAAAACAGTAGAAAGTACGTTCCATAAATAAAGACAGTATACTCAAATAATCAATCTTAGTTCTGTTCAACATCCGAGTATGCACCCATTTAGTATAGACTTACAAGAATATCTTGCCTGGTAGAAGTCTCATCGTAAGTGATAAGCGACACTGGATCAAACAACATCAAGAGTTTTCAAACGTGAATCGGTCTATCGATGCAGCATACGTTACCACTTATCATCCATGGGATATTGCAGCCAAACAATCCTTTAACACATACTAACTTACTCTATGGCTTATGGAACTTGCAAAGGTCATCGTCGCAATAACAAACATTCGCCACAGGATTCTATCCTGGGTAAGACCAAGCCAGTTTTCATCACAAACATCTACTTCTCGAGGATTCTTTCTAATATTGTCCTCCCAACAGTCTCTATCCATCCGGTTTTCCAACCAAGATGGAATTTAGTATTCGCTTTTTTCTCATCCAAGCTACATGGCCTGCCCATCCTACTCGTCATGAATTCATTATTCTTACAACATCGAGTGAGTCATAAAGCCTGTGAAGCTCTTTATTATGCAGTCTTCTTCATTCTCCAGTCATCTCGTTCCCTTTCTTCTAGTATATCTTTCTCAAGACCTTATTTTAGAACAAACGTAATTTATTTTCATCTGCTATGGTCATACACCAACTTTCTTAACCTCGAAATATTACCGGCAGAATAACCGTTCTGTATATTTTCAATTTCAACATTCTTTATATTAATTGCAAGGTTAGGAGTTTCTGGACTGAATAGAAGCATGCCTCGTCCGATAATATTTTTATTTCTTCCGTGACCTCGTTTCGTTTCCTACATATGCTTCCAAGCATTTAAATTTGTTCACTTTCTCTACGTTCTCATTCTTATTGGTTATGTATCTATTCCCTTTAGTCCCTGTGTTTCGGCTTGTTATCATGTATTTTGTTGTCTCTATGTTTACTTATAGATCTATGTCGTCGCACGCCTCTACTAAGATATTGGTGTTACTTCGTAGTGCATCTATATCGTTCCCTGTTAAATCTACATCATCCGACAGAGTTTATTCAAGACATTCAATATTTTCCAATTTTTCTCCTCTTTTATGTTTTGAATCGCATATTCTAAAGCAAAGTTAAACAGCAGTTATTACAAGTCATCATCTTGTTTTAATTCATTGCGAATCTTGAAACTATCTCACATATTATTAGCTATCCGCACTCTGCTTATGGAGTCGTTGAGAGAGAGAGAGAGAGAGAGAGAGAGAGAGAGAGCAGATTAATGCCGTTGTTTGAGAAGTTTCGAGCTGTAAGTTCATGACTTCCATTTGAACTGAGGAGTGACGTGAGGAAGAGAAACGTAAATTAGGTGATTAGGGTACCACTGTCGCGTCCCTAAGGCAGTCAATGAAGGATTGAATGAAGAGGTGAGGGCAAGCGCTGATTACGAATGTGTTGAAAGGTGGTGTTACAGCGAGGCGACGATGCTATGAAGCAATCAGAGAGTCACAGATGTTATGGGCATTTCTCCAGAAAATTGAGAAAGTATTTCATATCATTGAAATGATGTTATCTGGGGTGTGGCCTACGATGTTATCTGGGAAGAGGCATGCGATAGGTGTGGAGGAGTGGTTGGGAAGTGCCCAGGGTTTGAAGGGCAGAATGATTGGATTGGATTATACGGTTAAAGAAAGAGCAGAATAAGTGATCTATGGTTTCTTCAATCGTAGGCAGAGAGTTGAACAATCCTAGTGTCTCGGCTAAGTCCCGTGATCATCCTGGTGGCACGATTTTGAACGCGCTGAAGAAGTGCATTGTACGAGGGGCAGCATGAGCCTATGCTGGCGAAGCATAGGTTAAGGTAGATCTATTCATCATAAAATAACTATGCAGTCGTGCTGTGATGGTAATTTCACGACTTCGTAGTAACGCCAGTAGGCAAGAGATAGCTCTATTGGCAACAGTCTTGAGGTGGAACTGAAATATAAGAGTTCGATCCAGGTCAATTCCAAGACAACGTGCGTGTTGGCTGTATGTAACTTTAGTGCCAAATAACGTGAGAGGTGGCAGCAATCCTGAGCGACGTTTGGAAAAGTGTACAGCCGTTGTCTTGTCAGCATTTAATTTCATACACCGCTGTGTAGTCCAATTTTCGGTAGAACCAAGGTGCTGTTGGGCATATAGGTGTGAGTAGCGGATGTTGCGAGAAGACGCAAAAATGGTTATGTCGTCAGCAAACGTGGCGAGAGTGGTGCGCAAGTGCGTTGGGATGTCAGAAGTATACAGATTGAAGAGGATGGACAATAGAACAGATCCCTGTGGTACTACGACACTGATTGGATGAATCCAAGCATCATGTCCATTGTAACTGACGTAGAAGCTGCGTTGATGGAAGTAAGATTGTAACAAACGGAGATGATGGAGGCCAAATTTGCAGAGTTTGTATATTAATCCGATGTGCCAAACACGGTCGAAAACCTTCGAGGTGTCAATGAAGATGACAGTGGTATGTCCTCGGTTGTTGAACTGTAATGTTATTTCTTTTACAACTCGAACAAGTTGCGCCGTGGTATCAAACTGGGGACGGAAACTAAATTGATGATTGGACAGTAAGTTTCGCTCTTGTATGTGCTAGGAGATGCGGGCGTGGAGCAGACGTTCAAAAACTTTGCTGAGAGTGGAAAGCAAATTGATAGGCCTATCGTTTTCTGGATGTATTCAATAAGTCCTCGTCTGGCTTGAGCATCTTCCATTGAGAAGGGAAATACTTCAATCTCTCCACCCAATTCACCAATTAGGCGTTTTACAAAACTTAATCCTGATCTGAGTCTATTATATTGCATAGCAACATAGGATTGCGTTGAAAAGCCTAGTGATCAGCGCCAGCAGTTTCCGAGGTAAGTGTTTCAGAGCCAAAGGTGAAATTTTGTCAGGACCAGCAGCACTACGATTGTGTAGTTTCATAATGGTTCTTCGGAGTTCACGTGGAGTAAAGGAGAGATGAAGAATCAAAAGGTTGATCAAAGGAAGTTGAACGAAGATACGATGAAAGGTTTGAATCGTGTCTTCATTATAGGATTCAGTGTTGACCATGAATTTCGTCTCCAAATGTTCAGCAAAACTTTCAGCTTTGTCAGCTGGTGTATAGACTAACATTCGATGTTCATGTAGAGGTCTGTTAAAGTTCATCTGCCCAGTTTTGGTAAAAGACTTAGCTAAAGCCCAAAATTCGGGGAAATTGGTTCTTGAAGGTATTGTAATTTCACAGACCATCAGTTTGCAGCAAGGCGCTGTAATCGATTTTCAACTACTCTCACTTGTAAGTTCCAAATAAATTTGTATTGAGGATGTCTAGTTGTCTGTCACTTTTTCCATGCCCATGGCTTTAAAGCTATGAGGGCATGTGTCTGTAACTGTTCAGGTGTTTGTTTAACCAGTGAAGTAGAACGGTGAGTAGAAGTGGTGGTAGCGTATAATGCAGATATAATTTTAGTTGTGATGGTGTCAACGGCCAGGTCGATGTCAGCTGGAGAATGGAGAGCAGTTTTAGTGTCCGTGATGTTGGCTAATATTTGACAGAAGCGATCCCAGTCCGTGGAGTAAACAGGTGGTAGTTGACTATGGAGTGATGGTGAATATGCATGATTACAGAAATATGGTCGGAATCTAAACAGAGATGGCATATAAAGAACATCAGGCCGAAACAGCTTATTAGAGATACTATGACTTTTCTCTGTTTGTTTCGGCAAGACAATACGAACCTCAAACATTCCTTCAATGAGTTTTGTAATAGATATCTCATTTAATAGGTTCAAAGACATCTGTTGTGCATGTTGGACTCAGCCCTACGGCTTCTTGAGAATTGACTCGCAAACCAAGTGAGGGAAAGTACAGAAATAAAATTATACATTTCATTTTAGTGTTATTAAATAGGATCAGTGACGTCTACTAGAAGAATACATCGCTAAAAGATTCAAAGGGTGGAAGGAGAGTAACCGAAGTTACTATGAGAGACAAAAAAGTCGATCTGGATGCGTTATCTAGTCTGAGGATGGCCACATTTTCCGGGAAAACGGAAGACGGAAAAATTTCCGGAAAACGGAAGGCTAAAAATTTTCCCAAAAAACGGAAGACGGAAAATTTTTACGGAAAACAGAAACTGAAAATTTACGGAAAAACAAAGGCATAAAATTATCTTACAAGAAACAACCCAGACATGTCACATACACGTAAATATATACAGTGGTCCTGTTCGTCCTGAAGAAAAAGGGAAGATAAGGATCAGTGCTTAGGTTTGCGTACAAGGTTTGTGTTGGGAATAAGGTGACGATCAAGATTGCGTGAGCGAAATATAGCTATACCAGTCTTGTGGATTGGACGAGTGCTATGAAGAGCAGCACTTTTTATTGATCGCTTATCTGATTTGAAGCTTTAGGATTTTGAGAAATTTGCAGTTTAAGGTTCATTTCTTTGACATCAGAAATGACAGTAGCGACAGTGGCTACTTTGAAGATGGAGATGGAGGAGGGAGTCTGACATGTCGCAGCCAATGCCAGGAGAGATGCCGGTGAAAGCCAATCGGCCCTAAAAAGTGACCCTAAAATGATCTTTTCGAGCTGGCCCTAAAAACGGTCTGTGGCTAAGAGGATTTGAAATCGATAACTGAGTCACCGGTGAACTATCCGTTCAAATGCTACCAGAGATAAAGGCACACTTTATTACACAAAGTTTAACAGCTTCCACTGTCTTCGGCTCCTATTACTCACCTCCATCGCTGAGACCCATCCTCACTAGTTGAACAAGTTTTTCGGAATTCAAAATCGTACCAGGATATTGTAGAGTAGCCTGGGGATATTTGGATCAAGATAAGGACATGGTGAATTGTGTGGCTGTCATGCATAGCACGGGTGTTCCACGGTTATCAGTCTTCAGGAGATAGTTGTGTGGAGCAGTACATGTTACTTGATTGTCCAGTTGGCTGCTGCTAAAGAAGAAGCTTCGCATCAAATTTACAAATGTAAGTAGCATTCTTTCATTTTAAGCCTTGTTCTTAGGTTGATTAAGCACGTGATAAGCAATTCTAGGTATGTGTGGCCACAAA